>ONZA01012018.1:38448-63797 GCA_900322205.1 Kewa caespitosa | reverse complement strand
TCAAAGTCTACGCTGTTTAACGATCCTCATCGTTTTAAGCCTATTTCGCTTTCAATTGGTGAACCAATTAAACTTACATTTTTGAAATAAGAAAATTGTTGATTTTTTATGATTAATATTGATCATATAAATCTTTCTTGGCTTTAAAATAACAAAAATTTCAGGTTGAATTGTTGTTCATATTCACTGCTTATTAACGATTGTACCGTATTTCTTCTTCAATTGACGAACCAATTGAAACTATTTTTTAAATATACAAAAAACATTGATCATTTAGATCATACTGGGCTTTTAAATTATAACAATTGCAGTTGCAATTAGTTTTTCATATTTATCGCCTTTTGACGATAGATAGTGTTTTAAGCATATTTCTTTTTCAATTGGAAAACCAATTGAAATTCTTTTGTAAAATTGGATCTAGTTTGGGTTAATTATGGAAAAAAATGATTATCTTAATCTCACTTGGCTTTAAACAATTAAAAATCACGGTTGTAATTGGTGTTCATATTTAACGCTTTTTAACGATCGTTAGCGTTTTAAGCGTATTTCTCTTTCAATTGATGAACCAATTGAAAATATTATTTAAAATTGCATAAATTTGTGGTTACATATAAACAATCACATTTATGGAAATCATCCTAGGCTTCCAAACAATAAAACTTGCTGCTGCAATTGCGGTTCATAGTTAACGCTATTAACGATCGTCATCATTTTTAGCCATTTTCCCTTTCATTTGACGAATAAGGAGATTCTATTCTTATTATTCGAACACATTAATAGATACCAAAAATATTGATCATTTCAATCAAACTCCAATTTCAAATAATAAGAATTACGATTGCAATCGCTTTTCGTAGTTAATGTTGTTTAATGATCCTCATCGTTTTAACCCTATTTCTTTTTCATTTGACGAACCAATTAAACTTTAATTTTTTAAATTGATATTTTTTTTTATTTGATATCAACAATACACATCCTATAAATCGTACTAGGCTTGAAAATAACATGAATTTCAAGTTGAATTGTTGTTCGTATTTACTGTTTTTTAATGTTTGTAGCGTATTATTAAGCGTCTTTCTCTTTCAATTAGCGAACCAATTAAAACTTGAACATGTTCTGGTAAGATACAACCAATATTGATCTTTTAAACCATACTGGGCTTTCAAATTATAAGAATTTTGGTTTCAATTGCTTGTCATATTTATCGACTTTTAACGATCGATAGTGTTTTAAGCCTATTTCTCTTTCAATTGAAAAACCATTGAAACTATTTGTAAAATTGGATCTCATTCTGATTAATTATAAAAAAAAAAAAATTGACTATTTAAGTCGTACTTGGCTTTCAAATATTATGAATTGTGTTTGTAATTAGTGTTCAAATTTAACGCTTATTGACCATCGTTAACGTTCTGAGCATATTTCTCTTTCAATTGACAAATCAATTGCAGATAATTTCAAAATTGGATCATCTTTGGGTTGGGTACCATTAGTTTTGAAAATTTAAATCATACTCATATATTGAATGACATTAATTACGGTCGCAATCGCCTTTCATGTTTAACTATTTTTAACGATCGTGATTGTTTTAAGCGTATTTCTCTTTCAATTGACGAAAAAATTATAACTACTTTTTTCATGGGATAATTTTATGGCTATAATTTAAAAATATTGATGATTTCAATCATACTAGGCTTTCAAATAGTTAGAATTGCGGTTGCAATCGCTTTTCACATTTAATGCTTTTTAATGATCGTTAGAGTTTTAAGCCTATTTGTTTTTCAATTGACAAACCAACTGCAATTAGTTTTTGAAATCAAAACACTATTTGATTATATACCACCAATTTATATCAATTTAATCCAACACGGCTTTTAAGTAACGATTATAGTGAATGCAATGGATGTTCACATTTAACGCTTATTTACGATTGTTTGCGGGTTAAGCATATTTCTCTTTAAATTGACAAAACCATTGAAACTAATTTATAAAAAAAAGGGAACATTTTCAGGTTATATACCATTAAAATCAATCATTTCAATCATACTTGGCTTTACATTAAAAAGAAATTCTGTTTCTAATGCTTTTCATATTTAACGCTTTTTGACGATAGATAGCGTTGTAAGCGTATTTCTATTTTGGCAAAGCAATTGAAACTATTTTTTTGAAATTGGATCATGTTATGGTTAGATATAACCAATTTGATGCTTTAATCACAATTGGGTTTCATGTAAGAAACATTGCGGTTGCAATTGCTGTTCATATTTAACGCTTTTTAACGATCGATAGTGTTTTAAGCCTATTTCTCTTTAAATTGAAAAACCAGTTGAAATTATTTTGTAAAATTGGATGTTTTTCTGGTTAGCTGTCAATGAAATTGATTATTTTAGTCATACTCGACTTTCAAATATTAAACATTGCAGTTGTAATTGGTGTTCATATATAACGCTTTTTAACAATCGTTAGCGTTTTAAGCGTATTTCTCTTTCAATTGATAAACCAATAGAATCTATTATTTAAATTGGAATATTTTTTGAACCAATACCAAATATATTGATCAATTCGATCAGACACCGTTTTAAAATCATAAGAATTAAGGTTGCAATTGCTTTTCATAGTCAAAGCTGTTTAACGATCCTCATCGTTCGAAGCCTATATTTTTTTCAATTGTCGAACCAATTAAGCATACGCTATTTAAGTTGGAAATTTTGTGATTTGATATCAACAATATTGATCACATAATTCATTCTCGGTTTTAAAATAGGCGAGAATTTCAGGTTGAATTGTTGTTCATATTTACCTTTTTTTTTTATGATTATAGCGTATTAAGTGTATTTCAGTGTCAATTGACGAACCAATTGAAACTATTTTTTGAAAACTGGAACACGTTCTGGTTAGATACAACCACTATTGATCATTTAAATCATACTGGGCTTTAAATTTATAAGAATCGTGGTTGCAATTGCTTTTCATATTTTTCGCTTTTTAACAATTATAGTGTTTTAAGCCTATTTCTCTTTCAATGGAAAAAAACCAATTGAAGTTATTTTGTAAAATTGGATCTACATCTGGTTATTTATAAACAAAATTTATTTTTTTAATAATTCTTGGCTTTCAAACATTTAGAATTTCGGTTTTAATTTGTGTTCATTTTTTATGCTTTTTAACGATCGTTACCGTTTTAAGCCTATTTCTCTTTAAATTGACGAATCAATTGCAGATATTTTAAGAATTGGATCATGTTTGGATTATTTACCATCCATTTTGATGATTCCAATCATAATAGACTTTTAAATAAATTGAATTATCGTCGCAATTGCCGTTCATGTTTATCGCTTTTTAACGATCGTTAATATTTTAAGCGTATTTCTCTTTCAATTGGCGAACAAATTATACCTAATGTTTATAATAGGATCACGTTATGGTTAGAATTCAAAAATATTTATGATTTCAATATTACTAAGCTTTCAAATATTAGAAATGCGGTCGCAATTGCTTTTCACATTCAATGCTTTTTACCGATCATTAGCGTTTTAAGCCTATTTGTCTTTCAGTTGACAAACAAAATGCAATTAGTTTTTCAAATCAAGAAATCATTTAATTACATACCACCAATATATTTATCAATTTATTCACACACGGCTTTTAAATAACGATAATTGCGAATGCAATGGCTGTTCATATTTAACGATTATTAATGATTGTTTGCGTGTTAAGCATATTTCACTTCAAATTGACAAAACCATTGAATAAATTTTATAAAAAAGGGAAAATTTTTAGGTGAGATACCAACAAATTGGTCATTTCAATCATAATTCGCTCTATGATAAAAACAAATTCTGTTGCAATTGCTTTTCATATTGAACGCTTTTTGATGATCGTTAACGTCATAAGCTTATTTCTCTTTCAATTGGAAAAGAACTTGAAACTTTTTTTTCATATTGCATCTGTTCAGGTTAAATATAATCAATTTTTATGAATTCAATCATAATCGGCTTTCAAGTAAGAAGAATTGCAGTTGCAATTGCTGTTCATATTTAACGCTTTTTAACGATCGATAGTGTTTTAAGCCTATTTCTCTTCAAATTCAAAAACCAATTGAAATTATTTTGTAAAATTAGATCTCTTCCTGGTTAGTTATCAATGAAATTGATTATATTAGTCATACTAGGCTTTCAAATAGTAAAAATTATGATTGTAATTGGTGTTCGTGTTTAACGCTTTTTAGCGATCGTTAGCGTTTTAAGCGTATTTCTCTTTCAATTGACGAACCAATAGAATCTATTTTTAAAATTGGAACATTTTTTTGAACATATACAAAAACTAATGATCAATTCAATCGAACTTCGTTTTCAAATGATAACGGTTGAAATTGCTTTTCATAGTCAATGTTGTTTAACGATCCTCATCCTTCTAAGCGTATTTCTTTTTCAATTGGCGGACCAATTAAAGTTAAATTTTTTAAATTGGAAAATTGTTGATTTGATATCAACAATAATGATCATATAAGTCGTTTTGGCTTTATAATAACAACAAATTTAGTTTGTATTGTTCTTCATATTTACCGCTTTTTTACGATTACAGCATATTAAGCGTATTTCTCTTACAATAGACGAACCAATCGAAACAATTTTTTTTTTTTTAAATTGGAGCACATTCTGCTTAGATACAACCAATATTGATCATGTAAATCATATTGGGCTTTGAAATTATGAGACTTGTGGTTGCAATTGCTTTTCACATATATCTCTTTTCAACGATCGATAGTTTCAACTGGTTCGTTATGAATATAGGCTTAAAACCCTAACGATCTTTTACTAGCGTTCAATATGAAAAGTAATTCCAATTGCAATTATTATTATTTGAAAGCCTATGATTATTCACATAGTCTGATTGGTTAAATATAACCCCAACATGATGAAATTTTTTAAAACTAGTTTCAACTGGTTCATCAATTGAAGGAGAAATACGCTTAAAATGCTAACGATAGTCAAAAAGTGTTGAATATGAACACGAATTACAACTGCCATTTTTTATGATTCTCATTAATTAAAAAATATGTGATGGAACAGTAATGCGTAAATGTGAAGCCGTTCCCTCCCCTCCCCCCCCCCCTTTTAAGATAAGGCGGAATACCGTAGTACCAAGAAGCAGCGAGTAGGAGTTGATTAAAAATGGTATAGTTTGAAATTGTAGCAATCGTAGTAATATCGAATACAATATAAAATCCAAAGGTCTATACGAAACCAACAAATAACAAGTTTGTAAGTAATTCAGTAGGGGCACGTAAAGAGGCGTGTGATCAAATATGATTCATTTGTCTCTTGTATAAATCCAGCAATACCAAAGTACTATAACTGTCAGGCACTGAAATTTCTGATAATTCTTAGGGCATGCATTATTTTGGGTAGAAGTAGTACATTGCCCATAAGTGAGAATAAAGGTGCATACTTGAAAGAAATAGTCATTAGAATTATGGAGGAAATAGAAATTATAATTGCAATAGCAAGTAGGATTTGGTAAATGCTTCGGTTATCCTGAGCTTAGATTAAGGCACTTAAACATCAGTTGGTGCATGTTGTTAGTACTGTCCTTATTGAGTAGCATCGCCATGGAATAAAGGTCGACTATTGAATTTCCAAAATCCATCAAGAACCTACAGACAAGAAGACATTCCAAAAGCACGAAGGCTTTAGTAATAGAGCGTTTAGGTTTTGAGGCCTAATTACTCGGTCGTAGAGCCAGAGGCTCATGAAATAAACTTGAATGCAACAAAAAAAGAACAGATTTAAGAATATAAAAAAAGGGAGCCACAGATTATATTCACTTGTTTGGAAAACACGGTTAGTATATCAAATTAAAAAGGACAATAAGCAAAGACTTGTAAATGAGCATAGGATGGGAAACCATGCAAGTTTTCATTTCAAAAGTTGCGTGTGAACTTGAGTAATCCAAGGAGTATCCACCACGGTGCCCCAACATGCGACCATACCCATTCGTCCACGACCGATCCATAAACACCTAAGCACATGGACATCGTACAACACATGGAACGCAATCCATCTTATTAAAGAGCACGTAGTACATACATAATCATAGATTCTACAAACTAAGCAAGGACGCTGCAAACCCAACTGACGGATACGTAACGTCGAATAGCCAATAAATATATTATGGCTATGAGTGCAAAGGCAAGGATCGATCATGTAGACATATGAGTAACACATCAATGGTCAGAGTCGCCAAATGCATTACTACATAAAATCTTAGAGGTCGCAATGCCATTTGATTCATTAAATTTTCTTTTCTTCGAAGAATCAGTTGAAGGTGGGGCCGATTCATCATTAAGGATGGAGAATAAGTTATCGTCTTCCATGTCCACTTCCTCGTTAAAGGTTTTAGAACAATATAAATCGTCATCCTCAAGATAATTATCATTACTATCAAAAGGAGAGAAGGGTCGAATGTTTGATTCACATTTACTAAATTGAGCACCGGCTTAAAAACTAGGCTTAGATCTTCTTTATTATGCAAGGAGTCTAAAGTATTTGAAATGGGAATGTGGACAATACTGTGGACATCAAGTGCATGATTTCGGGGAGGGGGGTTCACTAACCTCAATGGGATCGACTTGATTATGTGACAAAGGATCATTAGACTCATGAACATGAGAGGAAGAAGGATCATGGGACGCATGATGTTGCTGGTTTGCAGGAGGATGGCAAGGTTATGGTTACGGGTTAGACCTAGCATTTGTTTGAAACTGAGCCCTAGAGACAATTTCATGGAGGACTCGGATCCATTCATCATTATCAAAAGTCTCATCATTAGAGTTAACATCGCTTTCTTCGGGTTGTGGAGCACGTTCCTCAGAGAAATTTTTCCAAAATAATTTGGGCGGGTTTGATGATTTTTCTAGATGGGCAAGAGTCAATTTAATGTGATAAAATTACCAGACAAGGCGCACGGGGTAAGCAATCCTTCATATGATAGGCCATATTCTTCATTATCTATTTTGTAAGAGCCGGAAAGGGTCAGTAACGTCAATCGTGACACACAATCTAGCATAATTAGTTTTTAGAAAAGGTCTAGAGTCATCATCAATCCTAATGACTGTAACTACATGGCTTTGTAAGGTTGATAAAGACTGTAAGTTCCAGCTTTAGAGTGGGAGGCAAAATACTCTTACCCACTGATCCACGTGAGTAATATGAGACATGTAAGGGTTTCAATTAGGTAACCAAGGTCGAAAGACAAAGTTTAGGCCCTTCAAAGATCAAGGCCGGTCTTCCCAAACAAATAGTTTATCGTCCACATTGAAACATTGAATAAGAATCCAAGCATTACCAAGTGGTTTAAGGGAAACCTCACCTTTTAAATGTTTCCAGTCATATTTAAGATGACCTACTATACTTCTAAAATTAAAAGGTTCACCCCACACTTTACCTATAAGGCAAATAGCCTTAAGCTCGGCCAGGATGGTAGTGACACATGGTGGTGGGACATCACGAGGCTGGAGGTTAGGCGTTATAGGAGGTGGAGTGGTAGTGCTCTTTCTCAGATCTTTTCCTGATCCAGTGGATCTCTAGCTGGAAATTGACATCCGCATTTATGACATTTAGGTTCAAGTTCTCCAATGGGATTGAAATTTTTAAATTGAGGACCCATACCACAGGCACAGGTGATATCTCGGTATGATGCCTTCTATGGGGTAACACAATGGCAGCCCTGGAAAAGACGCCGAGTTTCCCTCGAATCATGATTGACACCATTTGGGAGTTGGGAAGAACGTAGGTCATCGAGAGAAGCAATGGGTGACAAAACAGGTGCATTTTCGGAGTTTCTGGGGGGGGGGGCTGGGGGAAGTATTAGGGGCATGGGCTGATCTCATAGTAGAGATAAAAGGGTTAGGCGAAAGAAAAGGGCAAGTGCAACTACTAAGGTATTTAAGCACGAATCGATAGCCAGCAATAGTAAAAACAGAGGTTAAGAAAGTGAAATAGAAGTACGTGGTTGAGGAGTACGCATTATTCATTGGAGGGACATATATATAAAAGCCATGCATAAACACAAGAAGGGCGATAAGTACTAGAGAGTAGAAGGAAGGCCAAATAGTTAAAAACAGAATCTCATGCAACAAGGAGCTCCAAGGGGGGACCACATAATACCACCCCCTCGCCCCACTAAATTTAAAAGAAGCAAAAAAAAAAAAAAGCCACATCAAAAACCAAAAATGAGAAACGAGCATACAGAGCAGCAAAGTAAAGTAAAAAGAGAAAAGGACAAAGGGAATACATGCAATTTATTATCTGAGTTAAGGGAGGGGGTGACAAGTAAATGAACTTGAATGGTAGCATAAATTGATCGTACAATGTAAATTTAAAAACAACACGCAAAGGTGGAAGGCACTAAAGGTGAGGGAGTGAGCAAATTAAGCAACGTGAAAACAGTGAACACCATATATCAGCACACAATTGAGTAGTAAGAAGCAGACAAGTTAAGAGAAGAGGACAGAGGCAATAAGGAACATCATAAAAACAGAAATATTCCAAAATAAGAAGCATCCAAAAATAGGGCAAAAGGAATAAGATTACATTGAATATAACAGTAGGGGCACAAAGATCAGAGGCAAACAAAGAGTTCCAACTAGAGCTATACTGAAAAAGTCAAGAAACATTGCTTTAACAAGTATATAAAACCATGCCTATGAAAGGGGTGATGATATAAGATCGAATCTACTATAAAGTTAAGAGAAAAATATGAATGGAACAGTAAGATGAGATTGTCATCAGAAGTAGAAGAAAAATGTACATTAATTAGGATAAAAACTTGCAAATGGATCTTGCAAGGAAAAAGATCTAAATCCAGAAAAAATCTATGATTGAAGCCCGATTCGACGAAATCAAGAAACCCCTAAATTAGGATTTAGGGATTTTCGATGTGAAAAATCAATTCTTTACAAAGACTTTGTGAATTGAACATGCAATTGAATTGGCGTCGAATTACGATCGAAAAATTTGTGCCTGAATCCATTAAAGAGGTTCTTTTCGCCTAATTCTTGGAAACCCTAATTAAGAATTAGGGTTTCTTCGAGACAATTCTACAGATGATGAAGGAAAACATGCAAAAGAAAAAAAGACATAATTAGTTAAATCAATCCATGAACTAAATCGATGAACTAAAACAAATTGAAGGAGTTTTGAATTAACAAAAACAAGAGCGAGAGTTGGGAAGGAATGTGTTCGTTAAGATCTAGGGTTTTTTAGACTAAGAGAGGTGTTGATTGAGGGCCTGGGGTCGGGGTGGGGAAGTTGGACTGGTGGTTCGGTGGTGGCGGTGGGGGTGTGTAGGGGCCACGGCCCTCCCACTCGGCGGATGCGTGCGGGACGGAAGTTGAATAAGATGCGGCTGCCCCCCACGGAATAAGGTGCGTGTATGGGGGTAAAATCGTGATTTTTTTGTAATGTGCGAAATGACACAATTGGGGTGCTTGGAGTCGCCACCTTATTTTAGAAAAATAAGGAAGCCATTTTTGAATCCTTTGATCTTTTAAGCAAAGTCTAGATTTGGGAGCAATGGTACAAATCGAATGGAATGCATCCAATTTGCCCGTTCTTACGAATGGCCACAGCTTTCGAATTAGAACATTGTAATTAAATTTGGTGCCATAAGTGATTTAATCCTAAATGTTTTCTAAGTTGTTTCATCATTCACTTCATTTAGGTAATCACTTTTTAGCATGCAATTTTCATTTGTCCATAATCCACAATCAAATACATAAATATGTCAATGGGATTAAACGTTACCAAATGGGCATCAAAATAGAATATATAGTATAATAAGTTATAGTATGCAATTATAAGTCTCATAATTCCAAAACTTAATATTGAATTACTACTTTCCACAATTATGTTACTTTGTAGAAATAAATAATAAAAATCAGAAAATGAAATAAAAATGCGAAAAAGAAAGAAAAGAAAAGAAAAATGCCGAAAGAAAGAAAAATCAAATAAAAATAAATAACGGCCCAAAAAAAAAAAGTGAGGCAGAATGTAACCTAATCCTAAAATGTCGAAAATGAAAATAATAAAAATAAACAATAAACAGAAAATAAATGAAAAGACATACAAATATACACATAAAATGAAATAAAGTCATTTTATTTAGGAAAATAACATTAATTTGTTATCACCCCAAATTTATGACTTGAAAATAGAGAAAAATATATACTGGACAGAAGGAAAATATAACTAAAATATTTGTCTAAAATTAAAGAAAATAATATTGAAATATTACTTTCTCCAATTTTTGTGACATAAATAGAAATAAAATGAAAAAAAAAGGAACTAAAATGTAGAAAATTCACAACTCCCCTCCTAAGGAGTGCCGTAGGAGGGGAGGACCCCTGGGAGTCTACCTTTGGTCGGGATTATTGTTGAAATTCCTTATACGCGAAATTGTGTAATTTTGGGTTTTTGTTTTGTGATTTTGGCTTTATGTGTTTTTTTTTTCCTTTGTGAAGAATGTATGGGCTAATAAAAATACTAAAATTTATGGAGAATGCTCTCTGGTTACTGGGTTCTTTTGACGGAATTTAGGGTGTGATTAGATGTTTAAACCGTAGGTTATTGCATGGTTTATATAGTAGTGAAAAACTTAATGCAACTCAGCCCAGCGATTATGAGGAAATTTGTTGGGCAACCCACGCCCAGGAAGATGATCACATTCGCAGGGCACTGAACCATGCACCTGGATAGTAATGGTCAGGGGTAGCTCAACAGACAGCGATATGAGACAAATTCGCTGCATGGCCAAACGAATATGGTGCTATTCCGTGGGAGCCTAGCGATTTCTTCAGTAATCGCTGGGTGGGCAGCGATTGTGCTTGCAATCGTTGGCTCTTGATTTCTCTCGTCCGTTAAATTTTTGGCTTCCCTTGGCCGGGAATCCTAGGGAAAACATCTAGAAGCTTCAAGGGTGAGGTGAGATGACCATTTTTCCTTTTGACTTCGATTGACTTTGAATTTTTCTGTCTTTTAATATTTCTCTTATTAGGAATATCCGGGAACATTACCGTAGACTATTTATCGTAATAGGGTCATTTGGGGGGGGGGACACTATTTTTGTGTCAACTGGGTCAAACTCCCATGATTGTTGAAGGCTTTTGTCTAGAGAGAGAAGAAAGGGTTTCTCTCTCTTTTTTTTTTGGTCTTTCTTACTTGAGTCCTTTTTCATTCTTCACTACGTTAAAGTTTTCATTGTATAATTCGGACTAGGCTTAAAAATGACAAGAATTTCATGTTGAATTCTTGTTCATATTTATTGCCTTTTAACGATTGCAGCTTATTAAGCGCATTTCTTTTTCAATTGACGAACCAATTGAAACTATTTTTGTAAAACTGGGACTTGTTCTGGTTAGATACAACCAATTTTGATAATTTAAATCATATTGGGCTTTCAAATTATAAGAATTGCGGTTGCAATTGCTTCTCAAATTCGTTGTTTTTTAACGATCGATAGTGTTTTAAGCCTATTTCTCTTTCAATTGAAAAACCAAATTAAATTCTTTGTATAATTGGATCTCTTTCTGGTTATTTATACACAAAAATTGATTATTTTAATCATACTTGGCTTTCAAATATTAAGAATTGCGGTTGTAATTTGTGTTCATATTTGACGCTTTTTAAGCATAGTTAGCGTTTTAAGCCTATCCTCTTCCAATTGACGAACCAATTGCAGTTATTTTAAGAATTGGATCATGTTTGGGATAGATACAATCAATTTTGATGATTTCAAACATACTAGAATAGTATATAAAATGAATTACTGTCTGAATTGCCATTCATGTTTTACGCTTTTTAACGACCGTTATTTCTCTTTCAACTGACAAACAAATTATAACTACTTTTTATAATAGCATCATGTTATGGTTAGAATGAAAAAAAATGATCATTTCAATCATACTAGGATTTCAAATAATTAGAATTTTGGTTGCAATTGCTTTTAACATTTGACGCTTTTTTAACAATCATTAGCGTCTTAAGCCTATTTGTCTTTCATGTGACGAGCCAACTTCAACTATTTTTTGAAATCAAAAATTAATTTGATTATATACATCTGAAATATATCAATTCAATCACACACGGCTATTAAATAACGATAATTGCGAATGCAACGGCTGTTCATATTTAATGCTTATTAACGAACGTTTGCGTTTTAAGCGTATTTCTCTTTAAATTGACTAACCATTGAAAACATTTTATAAAAAGGGAACATGTACAGGTTAGATACCAACCAAATTTATCATTTCAATCATACTTGGATTTACGATAAAAGAAATTATGATGCAATTGCTTTTCATATTTAACACTTTTTGACGATCGTTAGCATTATAAGCGTATTTCCCTTTCAATTGGCTAAGCAATTGAAACTATTTTTTCAAATTGGTTCATTTTTTGGTTAGATATAACCATTTTTGATGATTCCAATCATAATCGGCTTTCAAGTAAGAATAAGTGTGGTTGCAATTGTTGTTCATATTTAACGCTTTTTAACGATCGATAGTGTTTAAAGCCTATTTCTCTTTTAATTGAAAAACCAATTGATATTCATTTGTAAATTGGATCTCATTCTGGTTAATTATCAACAAAATTTATTATTTTAATCATACTCTGGTTTGAAATATTAAAAGTTGCGGTTGTAATTTTGGTGTTCATATTTAACGCTTATGAATTACCGTTAGCGTTTTAAGCGTATTTGTCATTCAATTGATGAACCAATTAAAACTATTATTTAAAATAGAATCATGTTCTGGTTAGATAAAAATTTTATGGTTATTTATTTCATCCTAAGCTTTCAAACAATAATACTTGCGACAGCAATTGCTGTTCAACTTTGACACTATTAAACTATCGTTAGCGTTTTAAGCCTCTTTCTCTTTCAATTGATGAACCAATAGAATCTATTTTTAAAAGTGGAACATTTTTTGAACATAAACCAAAAATAATGATAAATTCAATTGAACTCCATTTTCAAATGATAAGAATTATGGTTGCAATTGCTTTTCATAGTCAACGCTGTTTAACGATCTTCATCGTTCTAAGCCTATTTCCTTTTCAATTGGCGACCCAATTAAACTTGCATTTTTGAAATTGGAAAATTTTAGATTTTATATAAAAAAATATTGATCATATAAATCATATTCGGCTTTAAAATAACAAGATATTTAGGTTGAATTGTTGTTCGTATTTACTGTTTTTTAACAATTGTAGAGTATATCTCTTTCAAATGAAGAATCAATTGAAACTTTTTTTAACAATGGAAATTGTTTTGGTTAGATAAAAAAAATATTGATCATTTAGATCACATTGGGCTTTCAAATTGTAAGAATTGTGGTTGCAATTGCTTTTTATGTTTATCGCTTTTTAACGATCAATAATGTTTTAAGCCTATTTCTCTTACAACTGAAAAACCAATTGAAATTATTGTGTAAAATTTTATATATTTCTCGTTATTTATAAACAAAATTGATTATTTTAATCATAGTAGGCTTTCAAGTATTAAAAATCACGGTTGTAATTTATTTTCATACTTAACGCTTTTGAACGATCGCTATCATTTTAAGCGTATTTCTCTTTCAATTGATGAACCGATTGAAACTATTAATTAAAATTGCATCATGTTATGGTTACATATAAACAATTACAGTTATGGAAATTATCCTAGGATTTCAAACAATAAAATGTGCGGCTGCAATTGTTGTTCATATTTAACGCTATTAAACGATTGTTAGCTTTTAAGCTTATTTCTCTTTCAATTGATGAACTTATAGAATCTATTTTTAAAAAAGGAAAACTTATTCAAGAGATACCAAAAATATGGATCATTTCAATGGAACTCGATTTCTAAATAATAGCACTTAAGCGTGCAATTGCTTTTCATAATTAACGTTGTTTAATGATCCTCATTGCTTTAAACTATTTCTTTTTCAATTGACGAACACGTTACACTTACATTTTTGAAATCGGAAAACTGTTGATTTATATCAACAATATTGATCAAACAAATCATACTAGGCTTGAAAATAACAAGAATTACTCGTTGAATTGTTGTTCATATTTACTGCTTTTTAACGATTTTAGCGTATCAAACGTATTTCTCTGTCAATTGACGAATCAATTGAAACTATTTTTTTTAAAACGAAAACACATTCTGGTTAGATACAACCAATATTGATCATTTAAATCTTACGGACTTTCACATTATGAGAATTACGGTTGCAATTGCTTTTCATATTTTTCGCTTTTTAACGATTATAGTGTTTTAAGCCTATTTCTCTTTTTATTGGAAAACCAATTGAAATTTATTTTTTAAAATTGGATATCGTTCTCGTTAGTTATACACAAAATTTGTGATCTTAATCATTCTCAGCATTTTAAGCCTATTTCTCTTTCAATTGACGAATAAATTGCATTTATTTTAAGAATTGGATCATGTTTGGGTTGGATAACATCAATTTTGATGATTTCAATCATACACGACTTTTAAATAAAATGAATTACGGTCGCAATTGCCTTTCATGTCTAACGCTTTTTCACGAGCGTTATTGTTTTAAGCGTATTTATCTTTCAATTGACGAGCAAATTATAACTACTTTGTATAATAGGATCATGTTATGGTTATAATTCAAAAATATTTATGATTTCAATCATACTAGGCTTTACTATAATAAGAATTGCGGTTGCAATTGTTTTACACATTTAACGCTTTTTAACGATCGTTAGCGTTTTATGCCTATTTGTCTTTCAGCTGACGAACCAAATGCAAGTACTTTTTGAAATTAAAACATTATTTGATAATATTCCACTAATATTTATCAATTTAATCACACACGACTTTTAAATAACGAGAATTGCGAATTCAATGGCTATTCATATTTTACACTTAATAACGATCGTCTGCATTCTAAGCGTATTTTTCTTTAAATTGACTACCCATTGAAACTATTTTATAAAAAGGGAACATTTTCTGGTTAGATGCCAATAAAATTGATAACTTAAATCATACTTGGCTTTACGATAAAAAGAATTTTTGTTGCAATTGCTTTTCATATTTAACGCTTTTGGACGATCGTTAGCATTATAAGTGTATTTCACTTTCAATTGGAAAAAAATTTGAAACAATTCTTTAAAATTGGATAATTTTCAGACTAGATGTAATCAATTTTGAGGATTTCAACTAAGAAGAATTGTTGTTGCAATTGGTGTTCAAATTTAACGCTTTTTAACAATTGATAGTGTTTGAAGCCTATTTCTCTTTCAATTGAAAATCCAATTGAAATTCCTTTATAAAATTTAATCTCGTTATGGTTATTTATCAACAAAATAGATTATATTAACCATACAGTGATTTCAAATATTAAAACTTGCGGTTGTAATTGGTGTTCTTATTTGACGCTTTTTAACGATCATTAGCTTTTCAAGCGTATTTCTCTTTCAATGGATGAACAAATGGAAACTATTATTTAAAATTGCATCATGTTCAGGTTGTATATAAATATCTACCATTGTTTAAATCATTTTAGGCTTTCAAAGAATAATACTTGCGACAACAATTGTTGTTCATATTTAATGCTATTAAACGATTTTTAGCGTTTTAAGCCTATTTTTGTTTCAATCAACGAACCAATTAAACTTACATCTTAGAAATCCAAAGCTTTTTGATTTTATATCAACAAGATTAACCATATATATAATACTCGTCTTAAATATAACAAGAATTTCATGTTGAATTGTTGTTCATACTTCCCGCTTTTTACAGATTATATTGCATTGAGCATATTTCTCTTTGAATTTTTGAGCCAATTGAAAATATATTTTAAAAATGGAACATGTATTTGTTGGATACAACAAACTTTGATCATTTAAATCATGTTGGTCTTTCAAATAATAAGAACTAAAGTTGCAATTTCTTTTTATATTTTTCACTTTTTAACGATCAATAGTGTCTTAAGCCTACTTTTCTTTCAATTCAATAACCAATTGAAATGCCTTTGCAAAATTGGATTTCGTTCTGGTTAGTTATAAACAAAATTGATCATTTTAATCATGCTTGGCTTTCAAATATTAAGAATTGCGGTTGTAATTTGTGTTCATATTTTACGCTTTTTAATGATAGTTCGCGTTTAAGCCTATTTCTCTTTCAATTGACGAATCAATTGCAGTTATTTTAAGAATTGGATCATATTTGGGTTATATACCATAATTTACCATCATTTTTTATGATTTCAACCACACTCCAATTTTGAATAAAATGAATTATGATCGCAATTGCCTTTTATGTTTAACGCTTTCTAACAATCGTCATTGTTTTAAGTGTTTTTCTCTTTCAATTGACGAACAAATTACAACTAATTTTTTTTTTATAATAGGATCATGTTATGGTTAAAATTCAAAAAAAATTATGATTTAAACCACACTAGGATTTCAAAATAACTAGAATTACGGTTGTAATTGCTTTTCACATTTGACGCCTTTTAACAATCGTTAGCGTTTTAAGCCTATTTGTCCTTTTGTTGACGAACCAACTGCAGTTATATTTTGAAATAAAAAAGGATATTTGATTATATAAGACCAATATTTATCAATTTAATCGCACATGGATTTTGAATAACTAGAATTGTGAATGCAATGGCTGTTCATATTTAACGCTTGTTAACGATCGTTTCTGTTTTAAGCGTATTTCTCTTTAAATTGACTAACCCATTCAAAACTATTTTATAAAAATGGAACATTTTCAGGTTAAATAAAAACAAAACTTATCATTTCAATCATACTTGGCTTTACAATAAAATGAATATATGTTGCAATTGCTTTTCTTATTTAAAGGTTTCTGACGATCGTTAGCATTTTAAGCGTATTTCTCTTTTAATTGGCAAAGCAATTGAAACTAGTTTTTCAAATCGGATCAAGTTATGGTTAGAAATAACCCATTTTGATGATTTCAATCATAATTGGCTTTTATGTAAGAAGAGTTGCGGTTCCGATAGCTGTTCATATTTAACGCTTTTAAACGATCGATAGTGTTTTAAGCCTATTTCTTTTTCAATTGAAAAACCAATGGAAATGATTTTGTAAAATTGTATCTCATTCTGGTTAGTCATCAACAAAATTTATCAATTAAATCATACAGGGCGTTCAAATATATAAAATAGCAGTTGTAATTGGAGTTCAAATATAGGAGTTTTTACCGATTGTTAGCTCTTTAAGCGTATTTCCCTTTCAATTGACGTACCAATAGAATCTATTTTTCAAATTGGAACATGTTTTTATCTGATACAAAAATCTATTGATCATTTCAATTGAAATCTGTTTTAAAATTATAAGAATTAAGGTCGCAGTTGATTTTCGTAGTTAATGAGGTTTAACGATCCTCATCGTTTTAAGACTATTTCTTTTTCAATTGACGAAGCAATTAAACTTACATTTTTTAAATTGGAAATTTATAGATTTGATATCAAAAATATTGATCATATAAATCATGCTGGGCTTTAAAATAACAAGAATCTTAGGTTAAATTGTTATTCATATTTACTGCTTTTTAACGATTGTAGCGTATTAAGCGTATTTCTCTTACGATTGACAAACCAATTGAAACTAATTTTTAAAATTGGAATATGTTCTGGTTAGATACAAAAAATAGTGATCATTTAAATCATATCGGGCTTTCAAATCATAAAATTTGCGGTTGCAATTGGTTTTCATATTTATCAGTTTTTATATTTATCGGTTTTCAACGACCGATAGTGTTTTGAACCTATTTCTCTTTCAATTGAAAAGCCAACTGAAAATGTTTTGTAAAATTGGATCTCATTCTATTTATTTATAAACAAAATATTTTATTGTAATCCTAATTGGCTTTCAAATAACTTTAGTTCACATTGAACGCTTTTTAAATATCGTTAGCGTTTTAAACCTATTTCTCTTTCAATTGACGAATTAGTTATTATCAGAAATGGATCTTGTTTGGGTAGATACCCTCAATTTCAATGATTCCAATCATACTGGACTTTTAAATGAAGCTAATTACTACCACAATTGCCTTTCATGTTTAACGCTTTTGAACGATCGTTAGGGTATTTCTCTTTCAATTGACGAACAAATTATAACTATTTTTTCTAATAGGATAATTTTATGGTTAGAACACAAATATATTTATGATTGCAATCATTCTAGGCTTTCAAATAATTAGAATTGCAACTGCAATTGCTTTTCATATATAACACTTTTTAACGATCATTAGCGTTTTATGCCTATTTGTCTTGCAGTAGATGAACCAACTGCATGTATTTTCTAAAATAAAAAAAATATTTTGATTATATGACACTAATATTTATCCATTTAATCACACACGGCTCTCAAATTACGAGAATCGCGAATTCAATGGTTGTTCATATTTAACGCTAAGTAACTATCGTATGCGTTCCAAGCGTATTTCTCTTTAAAATGACTACCCATTGAAACTATTTTATAAAAAGGAAACATTTTCAAGTTGGATACTAATAAAATTGATAATTTAAATCATACTTGGCTTTACGATAAAAAGAACTTCTGTTGCAATTGCTTCATATTTAACGCTTTTTGATGATCGTTAGCATTATAAGTGTATTTCTCTTTCAATTGGAAAAGAAAGTGAAACCATTCTTTCAAATTGGATAATTATCTGAATAGATATAACCAATTTTGAAGATTTCAAGTAAGATGACTTGCGGTTGCAATTGCTGTTAATATTTAACGCTTTTTAACGATCAATTGTGTATGAAGCCTATTTCTCTTTCAATTGAAAATCCAATTGAAATTTTTTTTAAAAATTTGATCTCGTTATGGTTAGTTATAAACGAATTTCATTATTTTAGTCATATAGGGCTTTCAAATATTAAAAATTTTGGTTGTAATTGGTGTTCATATTTGATGCTTTTTAACAATCGTTAGTGTTTTAAGCGTATTTCTCTTTCAATTGATGAGCAAATTGAAACTATTACATCAAATTGCATCATGTTCTGGTTGTATAAAAAAATATCTACGGTTATTTAATTCAATCATCCTAGGCTTTCTAAGAATAATACTTGCGATTGCAATTGCTATTCATATTTAACGCTATTAAACGAACGTTAGCGTTTTAAGCCTATTTCTCTTTCAGTTGACGAACCAATAGAGACTATTTTTAAAATTGGAACATGTTTTGAAAACAAACCAAAAATTATGATCATTTCAATCGAACACCGTTTTCAAATAATAAGAACTACGATTGCAATTGCTTTTCATAGTTAAAGCTGTTTAACAATCCTCATCGTTTTTAGCGTGTTTCTTTTTCACTTGACGAACCACTTAAACTTACATTTTTGAAATCCAAAACTTTTTGATTTTACATAAACAATATTGACCATAAATATAATACTCGGCTTAAAAATAACAAGAATTTTAGGTTGAATTGTTGTTCATATTTACTCCTTTTTACAAATTGTAGCGCATTGAGCGTATTTCTCTTTGAATTGTTGAACCAATTGAAAATAATTTTTAAAAATAAAACATGTATTGGTTGGATACAACCAATTTAGTCATTTAAATCATGTTAGGCTTTCAAATAATAAGAACTACGGTTGCAATTGCTTTTTATATGTATCGCTTTTTAATGATCGATAGTGTCTTAAGTAGAGTTCTCTTTCAATTGAAAACTAATTGAAATTCTTTTGCAAAATTGGATCTCGTTCTGGTTAGTTAAAAAAAAATTAATTTGATCACTTAATCATTCTTGGCTTTCAAATATTAAGAATTGTAGTTTTTAATTTGTGTTCATGTTTTACGCTTTCTAACGATCGTTAGCGTTTTAAGCCTATTTCTCTTTCAACTGAAAAATCAATTGTAGTTATTTTACGAACTGGTTCCTATTTGGGTTAGGTACCATCAATTTTTTATGATTTCAGTCACACTCGACTTTTAAATAAAAGTGATTACGGTCGCAATTACTCTTCATGTTTAACGCTTTTTAACAATCGTTGTTGTTCTAAGCGTGTTTCTCTTTCAATTGACAAACAAATTATAACTATTTTTTTTATAATAGGATCATTTTATGGTTTTTATTTAAAAAATATTAATGATTGAAATCACACTATGCTTTCAAATAATTAGAATTACGGTTGCAATTGCTTTTCACATTCAACGCCTTTTAACGATCGTTAGCGTTATAAGCCTATTTGTCTTTCAGTTGACGAACCAAATGCAGTTATTTTTAAAATAAAAACATTATTTGATTATATAAGACCAATATTTAACAATTTAATCACACATGGCTTTTAAATAACGAGAATTGTGAATGCCATGGGTGTTCATATTTGACGCTTGTTAGCGATCGTTTCTGTTTTAAGCGTACTGAAACTATTTTTTAAAAAGGAACGTGTTCAGATTAAATAGAAACAAAATTTGTCATTTCAATCATACTTGGCTTTACAATACAAAGAATACTGTTGCAATTGCTTTTAATAAATTAACGCTTTTTGACAATCGTTAGCGTTATAAGCGTATTTCTCTTTTAATTGGAAAAGCAATTGAAACTCTTTTTTCAAATTGGATCATGTTCTGGTTAGATATAACCAATTTTGACAATTTCAATCATAATCGCCTTTTATGTAAGAAGAATTGTGGTTATGATAGCTGTTTATATTTAATGCTTTTTAACGATCGATAGTGTTTTAAGCCTATTTCTCTTTCAATTGAAAAACCACTTGTAATTATTTTGTAAAACAGTATCTCGTTCTTGTTAGTCATCAACAAAATTGATTAATTTAATCATACACGATGTTCAAATATTAAAAGTAGCAGTTGTAATTGGAGTTCATATGTAATGCTTTTTACTGATTGTTAGCGCTTTTACCGTATTTCTCTTTCAATTGTAAACCAATTGAAAATGCAATTTACATTTACATCTTTTTCTGGTTTGATATATAAAATTATGGTTGTTTAAATCATCCTAGGTTTTCAAACAAAAAGACTTGCGACTGCGATCATTGTTCATATTTGAAGTTATTAAAGTATAGTTAGTGTTTTAAGCCTATTTCTCTTTCAATTGACGAACCAATAGAATCTATTTTTAAAATTTGAACATGTTTTTAAATATACCTAAAATATTTATAATTTCAACGGAACTCCATTTTCAAATAATAAGAATCAGGGTTTCAATTGCTTTCCATAGTTAACGATGTTTCATGATCCTCATTGTTTCAAGCCTATTTCTTTTCAATTCACGAACCAATCAAACTTAAATTTTTCGAAATTTGAAAGTTGTTGATTTGATATCAACAGTGTTGATCATATAAATCATACTCGACTCTAAAATAAAAATAATTTCAAAGTTGGATTGTTGTTCAAATTTACAGCTTTTTAACGATTGTAGGGTATTAAGCGTATTTCTCTTTCAATTGACGAACCAATTGAACTATTTTACAAATGGAACATGTTCTGGTTAGATAGAAACAATATTGATCATTTAAATCATATTGGGCTTTCAAATTATAAGAATTGCGGTTGTAATTGCTTTTCATAATTATCACTTTTTAACGATTAATAGTGTCTTAAGCCTATTTCTCTTTCAATTGAAAAACCAAATGAAATTCTTTTGCACAATTGGAACTTGTTCTTGTTTCATATAAACAAAATAGATTGTTTTAATCATACTTGGATTTCAAATGTTAAGAATTGTGATTGTAATTTGTGTTTTTATTTAACTCTTTTTAACGATTGTTAGATTTTTAAGCGTGTTTCTCTTTCAATTGATGAACCAATTGAAACTATTATTTAAAATTGCATCTTGTTCTGGTTAGAATTATGGTTATTTTAAATCGTTCTATGCTTTCAAACAATAATACTTGCGACTTCATTTGCTGTTCATATTGAACGCTATTAAACGATCCTTAGCGTTTTAAGCCTATTTTATTTTCAATTGACGAACCAATCAAACATACATTTTTGAAATTGGAAATTTGACAATTTTATATCAACAATATTGATCATATATATCATACTCGGCTTTAAAATAACAAGAATTCCAGGTTCAATTGTTGTTCATGTTTACAGCTTTTTAAAGATTGTATCGGTTTATGTGTATTTCTCTTTCAATTGACGAACCAATTGAAACTAATTCTTTAAAAATGGAACATGTTGTGGTTAGATACAACCAATATTGATCATTTAAATCATACTGGGCTTTCAAATTATAAGAATTTTGGTTGCCATAGCCTTTCATATTTATCGCTTTTTAACGATCAATAGTGTTTAAAGCCTATTTCTTTTCAATTGAAAAACCAATTGAAATTATTTTTCAAAATTGGATCTCGTTGTGGTTAGTAATAGACAAAGTTGATTATTTTAATCATACTTAGCTTTAAAATATAAAGAATTGCGGTAGTAATTTGCGTTCATATTTAACGCTTTTTAATAATCGTTCGCTTTTTAAGCCTATTTCTCTTTCAATTGATGAATGAAATGCAATTATTTTCAGAATTTGATCATGTTTGGGTTAGATAACATCAATTTTGATGATTTAAATCATACTTGATTTTTAAATAAAATTAATTACGGTCGCAATTTCATTTCATGTTTAACACTTTTCAACATTCGTTAATATTGATGATTTCAATCACACTAGGCTTTCAATTAATTAGAATTGTGGTTGCAATACTTTTCACATTTAATGCTTTTTTAACGATCGTTAGCGTTTTAAGCCTATTTGTCTTTCACTTGACGAACCAATTGTTATTATTTTTTGAAATCAAAACAATATTTGATGATATACCACCAATGTTTATCAATTTAATCACACACGGACATTAAATAACGAGAATCGCAAATGCTGTGGCACTTCATATTTAATGTTTGTTAACAATCCTTTGCATTTTAAGCATATTTCACTTTAAATTGACTATCCCATTGAAACTATTTTTAAAAAGGGAAAATTATCAGGTTAAATACCAATAAATTTTATCTTTTTCATTATACTTGGCTTTACGATAAAAAGATTTTCTGTTGCAATTGCTTTTTGATATTTAGCGCTTTTTGACGATCCTTAGCTTCATAAGCGTATTTCTCTTTCAATTGGCAAAGAAATTGAAACTATTTTTTCAAATTGGATCATGTTTGGATTAGATATAACAATTTTTGATGATTTTAATCTTAATTGGCTTTCATATAAGAAGAATTGTCGTTGCAATTGCTGTTCATATTTAACGCTTTTTATCGATCATAGTGTTTTAAGCCTATTTCTCTTTCAATTTAAAATCCAATTGAAATTATTTTGTAAAATTTTATCTCGTTCTGGTTAGTTACAAACAAAAATTATTAATTTAATATACTCGAGTTTAAATTATTAAAAATTGCAGTTGTAATTGGTGTTCATATTTGGCGGTTTTTAACTATCGTTAGCATTTTAAGCGTAGTTCCCTTTCCATTGATGAACCAATTGAAACTATTATAAAAAAAATTGCATCATTTTGTGGTTATATATAAATACTTATAGTTATTTAGATCATCCTATAATTTCAAACAATAATACTTGCGACTACAATTACTGTTCATATTTAACGTTATTAAACGATCGTTAGCGTCTCAAGCCTATTTCTCTTTCAATTGACAAACCCACGGAATCTATTTTTAAAATAGGAACATGGTTTCAACAGATACCAAAAATATTGATCATTTCAACTAAATTCTATTTTCAAATAATAAGAATTGCGGTTGCAATTGCATTTCATAGTTAACGTTGTTTAACAATCCTCATCGTTTTAAGCCTATTTCTTTTTCAGTTGACGAACCAATTAAACTTACATTTTTGAAGTTGGAAATTTTTTGATTTATATCAACAATTTTAACCATATATATCATACTCGGCTTTAAAATAACTAGAATTTCAGGTTGAATTGTTGTTCATATTTACAACTTTTTAAAGATTGTAGCGTATCAAGCGTGTTTCTCATTCAATTGACGAACCAATTGAAACTGTTTTTAAAAATGGAACATGTTCTGGTTGGAAACAATAGATAATTATCATTTAAGTCATACTGGGCTTTCAAATTATAAGAATTTCGTTTGCAATTGCTTTTCATATTTATCGCTTTTTAACGATCGATAGTGTTTTAAGCCTATTTCTCTTTCAATTGAAAAACTAATTGAAATTCTTTTGAAAAATTGGATCTCGTTATGGTCAGTTATAAAAAAAAATTGATTATTTTAATTGTACATTGCTTTCTAATACAAAGAATTGCGGTTGTAATTTGTGTTCATATATAACGCTTTTTATTGATCGTCAACGTTTAAGCCTATTTCTCTTTCAATTGACTAATCAATTGCAGTCATTTTTAGAATCTGATCATGCTTATGTTAGATAACATCAATTTTAATCATTTCAATCATACTCAACTCTTTTAAGTAAACTGAATAAGGTCGCAATCGCCTTTCATGTTTAACGCTTTTTAACGATCATTATTGTTTGAAGCGTATTTCTCTTTCAATTGACGAACAAATAATAAATATTTTTTATTATACGATAATGTTATGGTTAGAGTTCAAAAATATTGATTTTTTTAGTCACACTAGGCTTTCAGATAATTAGAATTGAGGTCGCAATTGCTTTTTACATTTAACGCTTTTTAATGATCGTTAGCGTTTTAAGCCTATTTGTCTTTCAGTTGACGAACCAACTACAATTGTTTTTTGAAAGAAAATTTTTTTTTGCTTATATACCACCAATGTTTATCAATTTAGTCATACACAGCTCTTAAATGACGATAATTGTGAATGCAAATGTTGTACATACTTAACGCTTATTAACGATCGTTTGCGTTTTACAATAAAAAAGTATTTCTGTTGCAATTGCTTTTCACATCTACCGCTTCTTGATGATTGCTACCGTTATAAGCTTATTTCTATTTCCATTGCCAAAGCAGCTGAAACTATTTTTTCAAATTGGATCATGTTCTTGTTAGATATAACCAATTCTTATGATTTCGATAATAATCAGCTTTCAAGTAAGAAGAATTGCGGTTCCAATCACTATAGAAAAGAATGATGAGTTTCATTGCTATTTTAGGCTATTCATGGCGCATGAAATTGTCGATAAAATAACTGTTGTCGCTTTAGAAAAGCATCCAGAGTTCAGCCGATGAGAATTTCCTCGATTCTTTCAAGGCGTCGTAAGATAGTAGGCGATAAAAAGCATTGAAATTTTTTTTAAAAAATAAACATGATGCTTTTGTCTGTCGGATTATTGATTTTGGCGCCTCCTATTTTTGTGGGGAATTTGAAATT
>ONZA01012010.1:74261-102653 GCA_900322205.1 Kewa caespitosa | reverse complement strand
TTGAGGTGAATTCATGGTAACAACTACAGAATAAAGTTCTGGTCTAATCCAATTATCTTAAACGAGAATGTAGTTACTTTTGTTTTGTGCCTTTACCTTACATCACCTAGCTTGCCTTTTGAGTTCCTTTTGCGCTCAGCATCGGAAAGCTATCTTTCTACATCGAGGGTGCTAAAAGACTAAAACCTAAAACTAGGCAAACTCAACTAGATTCAGGCCTGAAACAACTTGCCCTAGCACTAGACCTTCTTCTAACGTAAGCTGCATGGCTTCACACCAACCCATCACTCACATTATATGCATGCTTAAGAAGGGCCAGGCATAATCATTTATTTTGCAGGGAAAGTTCCCTCATGTTGCTAGTCTCCATGGAGAAGCTCTACTCATAAGAAGCTTACCCAACTTATTGTTAACGAAGTTATGAAAGAAAAGCTTTGGTCTAGGTGACAGGATTCGAACCTATGGCCCTTGGAACTTAGACTTCAGTTGGGACACGTCTTATTTTTGACAAAGTTGGCTAACTGCGATTCTCCATTACCCTAATTCTTAACGGGGGCAACCTTCATTATAGCTCCAACTGGAAACATTGAGAAGATCTTACTCCAATAGAAAAAAAAAAAAAGTCAATGAAGTGCACTTATCCATAGGAAAAAAAAGAAAAGAAATGTTGCTAGAATTATGAATGGGGTATGTATCAGTTAATTAGAGAGATTCATTCAATCAAGAAACTTTCTTCTTCCCTGCCAATCAATTATATTTTGATAAAAGTCACGTTCAAATCACTACTTTTTGCTCTTCTTATAAGTGTTGATTGTTTAATCACAAGCAAGTTCCATGTTTTACTTTAACTGAAAGAATTAAAAATATAGGTAAAGGAGAAGACGATAATCCCTTGTTTCCTCTATTATTTCAATCACATGTAATATGTACAAGGATAGGTCTGTGTATACAAACTAACTAATTTACAATCGAAGATATGTACATACCATAAGTTATAACTACGTCAACAAACTTTTGACAAATTCATGACTCATCACCAATTCACTGACATGGTGATTGGGGTGCCAACAATCCTAGAAAGGTAGTTGTGACGTTCCTCCCCCATAGGATTACTGACCAAATCTGCTAGCTATTTGGTTGAATCTATTTCAAGAAAACCTTATGTAATTTTCTCTCGAATGTAGTGACTATATATCTAGCTTGAGATGTTTGGTCTTGTCATGATTTTTTTATGATGTAATTATGATGTAATATGTTTGACAACCTTGTTGTCATAGTACAAAGTGACAAGTATTTGAGTAGACATATGAAAAACTTCCAAGATGGTTGGGACCTATTAGAACTTAGAGTTAGTTGCTGACATAACTTAGAGTTACTCTGTACTCTTGTCAGCTGAGAATTTCGAAATAACCTTTTGTTTCCTGATTTTACATGAAAACAAAAAGGGCTAGAATAGAAAATAACAATCAGTGAGGGACCTATTACTCATAGAATATGTATTGCGGTCTACATCTATGTTGGCTTAGAATAAACTTGTGCCAATATTGCTAGAAGAATAAAGAGAAGAGAGAAGATGTTTGTTTGTAAGTGTGATGCTTCGAGCATTGCATAACATGGTACTGATAGGATAAAATTTTATCTACTAGTCTACATAACTTACACTTGAATTAAGTAGACTAATCAGTTATGTAACTCTAATTCTTGTAACTCAACACTAATTTACTCAAAGTAACTCTAAAAAACTCTTTCAACTTTATTTTGGTAAACTTTAAGCTTTATGAGTATTGACCGTAGTTGATGGCCAAGTGCAAGAGTACCAACTTCACCACTCCTCCTTGGGACTCTTGTTACTTATTCTGAGCATTTGTCTGAGTTGCTCAAACCTGTCCTTAGGAAGGGCTTTTGTGAAGATATCGGCAAGTTGGTCTTCTCTTGTGCAATAATCTAGTTGGACTTCTCCTTCACTTTCGGCTTGTCTTATGAGATGATACCTTCTATGGAAACTGAGTTCTTGGAAATCGTTATTGTCAACTTGTTATTGCAAAAGTTAGTAGTAGCTACTCCTTGAGGTTCTCCAATGTCAGCCATGATTTTTTGTAACCAAATAGCTTGACTAACAGCTGAACATGCTGCAATGTACTCTACTTCTACCATGGATTGAGCACAATATCTTTCTTGTTTATTAATAAAAAAAAAAAACCATGTCCTAGTATAAATGCATCACCAGATGTGCTCTTCATATCATCTTCAGAATTAGCCCAATCACTATCCGTATATCCTACTACCCATGGATTGATAGAGATTATGCAGACAATGCCATACTCAGTAGTTCATTTAACATACCTCAAGATTTTCTCAGCAGCTGGCTAGAATTTTGCATGAACCTTGAGAGGAAACTCACTGAAAATATTAAGTTTGGTCTTATTGCTGTGCGATACAATAAGCTACCAATTATGCTCCTGTATAGTTTTTCATTTGCTTTCTTCGAACGATTATCCTTGTATAACTTCTCATTGACTTGTAGAGGAGTTGTAACAGGATTGCAGTTCTCCAACTTGTACTTCTTGAGAAATACTTTTGAATATTTCTTTAGGCATATGACAATATCTGAATAACCTTGATGTACCTCCATACCTAGGAAGTAGCTCATGAGTCTAAGGTTAGACATCTCGAAATGTCGCATGAGCTTCTTCTTGAATCCGAAAACAAGATAAGGATTATTCCCACTGATGATCAAATGATCAACATGTAGAGATAAGTTCAAAATATCTATATTCTTGTACTTCTTCACATAGAAAGAATGCTCGTTGAGATTTCTCGCCAAACCTTCATTCTCAAAATACTCATCGAAGCGGTTGTACCATGCTCTTGGTGCTTGCTTGAGGCCGTACAAAGCTTTCTTAAGTTTTAGAACCTTGTTCTATTATCCCTTTACCTCAAATCATGGGGGTTGTTTCACGTATATATCCTCTTGTAAATGCACACTAAGGAACGCGGACGTCACATTCATTTGGTGTACCTTCCAAGCCTTAGTTGCTAAAGCAAGAATGGCATGGATGGTATCATGTCTTGAGACTGGTGCAAATGTCTCATTATAGTCAACCCCAAACTATTGAGAGTAACCTTTGACTACTAGCCTTGCTTTGTGCTTCAAATACTGCCATCTGGATTGAATTTGATCTTGAATACCCACTTGACTCCTGTTGATTTCTTGTGAGGTGGCTTATCCACAAGTTCCCAAGTCTCATTCTTCTCGATCATTCGAATCTCTTCCTCTATGGCAATTACCCATTCTCAATGAAGTTTGACTTCATCCCACTTTTTTGATTCAATGATCTCAATGTGACCTGATTCATCCTCTTGTGGATCATCAAACTCTTCCATCCTAGAAAATTTTGTGTTCGCTTTCCTCTAAGCCCAGTTGCAAAGGTGATGATGATATTGGTGATTCACTCAACTGAGAGGATAATGAAGATCCTGACCATGGAGAAGGAATATGAGATGGAGTTTGAGATGAATTGATGTCTATACGATCTTCTATTGGAATTGCCTCCATGATGGGAAGATTAACTTGTTTCCTTTGGAATTGCCTCCATGATGGGAAGATTAACTTGTTTCCTTTCTTCTCTGCTCTCCTCCCAATTTCATGGGGCATCTTTATTAAAAGAAACATCTCGGCTTATCACAACTTTTGAAGTTTTAAGGTCAAATATTCTTTAACCTATAACCATTAGATTAAGAACTATAGCCGATAAGTATTCTCTTTTTAGCCTTGGGGTCTAACTTGCTCCTATTCTATTTTGGTATGTGCACATAACATACACCGCTAAAATTGTAGAAATGACTCATCCATGGCTTGTGCCTTGACCAAGATTTAAGTGTGGTTATATCTTCTAACGCCTTTGTCATTTCTCGATTCAAAATGTGCATAGAAGTATACATAAATTTTGCCCAAAACTTATCCGGAAGGTGTTTCTCCTTCAACATACATCTTGCCATATCCATCATGGTTCTATTCTTTCTCTCTGAAATACCATTTTTCTATGGTGTATACCCGACCGTGAGTTGGTGCCAACTCCTTCATCTTCAAAAAATCTTCTATAAAGAGGACAAAATATTTACTTTCATTAGAGTGTCCTAATGGGTCCGCACACATAAATGTATAGAAGCTCCAATTTCCTACTTGCTGTCTATGCTCCATCCTTCGGAAACTGGCGCTTGTGCATTTTCCCTAATTGGCATGCTCCACAAAGGCCTTCACATTCGTGTAAGGTTGGAAAATCCTTCACGAGATGCTTCTTGGACAAAAGATGAAGGAATTGTGCATTGCTATGACCCAACCTTTTGTGCCACAATCAATATGCCTCATCGACTTCGGCTTCGTGAGCATAATGGAATGGATAAGATGAGTTAATCGCAAAACTCTTTTCGTCATTAGAACATTTGCATTTTCCTTCTTGAATGGATCAAGAATTATGCAATTCTTTCCTTCAAAGTGGATTGAGTAGCAATTGAACCATCATTCAGGGAACACTAAGAAAATTCTTGTCTAGTTTCGGAACATATAAAACATCTTTGATAAGCTTCGTACTATTGAAGGTCTCTATGGTAATAATTCCCTTGCTGCATACTTGGACAACTGCTCCATTGCCTACCTTGATAGGGATCTTCAAGGAAGTACCAAGATGAGAGTGAAGATAGAAGGATTCTCTATTATATGGTTGCTACATTCGCTATCAATCAGCCACACATCTTCATTGGAGTTGTGCATAGCTTGATAGACGCAAAACAAATGACCTTCACCATTTTGACACTCCGAAAATTGAGATTATGCTTGATTATGATTTTTGCGACAATTCTTCTCTATGTTCTTGAACAATTTATAAAAGTTGCATTGAGATTTTCCTTTTCATCTATAATCTTTCTCTACATGGTTAGTCCTTTTGCTAGTTCCTCATGAAGGATGTATTCCTTTCCTTTCACCTCCTCGGAACTAGATCTTGGCTTTTCCAATTTCTTAATGGAACAAAACTTATTGCTTATTCCTCGGTGAATCTTATCCTTCTCTCTATGCTTTGTTTGAAATGCCTTCTCGGACAAACTTTCAGATCTATTGTACACCCTCTTTTGTTGTGCCTTCAGTAAATCAATCATCTCTATCTGTTGACACCAAAATAGTGTCCCCCAAATCACCCTATGACGATAAATATTCTAGGGTACCGTTCCAGGATATTTCCACTACGCGAAATTACAACAAATCGAAATCAATCGAAGTTAAGCTAAGTCAAAGGGAAAAATGGTCATTTCACGTCACCCTTGAAGCTTCTAGATCCTTCCAAATAACCTTGCCGGCCAAGGAAAGCCAAAACGTAACGGACGAGAGAAATCAAAAGCCAACGATTATGAACATAATTGCTGCCTACTCAGCGATTACTGGTGTTTGGGCCCATTTTTCCAGGGTCACATTGACCGTTGACCATAGCCCATTCTAGGGGCATTGTTGACAATTTTCTAGTCATGACGCACACCTCGAGTATCTGACCCCTCCTAGGAGGACCATGACCTTCCACGAAGAGGGTAGGGAGATTCCAGGGACCTTTCCCAATATGCTCGGCCCATATGGAAGTTTCCACTAAGGGAATATGGAACGTTAAGGCGTGCTAGAGCCCAAGAGATAGCCGACTCAGTAGGGTGTTGTCACCCCATCGGGAAATTCCCAAACCCTAGCTAGGGTTTAGGGGGATCAAGGGCCCTATAAAAGAACATGCACATATCCCAAGAAGGTACACACAAATATTGTCTCATTAATTACGTAGTTATTGCGCTTCCCTCTCAGCATTAATCCCTCAAGTGCCTGAGTACGAAGTGCTTTTCTACACTTCCTATTTGCCCCTCAGCCTCTCAAGTGGCTGAGTACTTCATCAGTTGTCCCGAACTGACTTAAGCATCAGAGGAATGATCCTTGGACCTCGCTAGGGGCAGTTCACATTTTCTCTTTTGTAAGTCATCTCGGATCTACAAGAAGGACCTCGGATATCCTTATCCCTTAAGCAGCCGAAGACAATTCAACCCTTTGAGTTTCAAGGGATCACTTCGACCCCCGAGAAAACCCCAAAACATTTGGCGGCGTTCTTAAGCAACCAAAGAAAATTCGACCCTTTGAGTTTTATGGGACCAATTCGACCCCCTGAGAAAACCCCAAAACATTTGGCGCTGTCTGTGGGGACTGGTTAGTCAAAAGTTTCATGAGATTAAGGAATAGCAAACACATTCAAAAACCTTCACCAATTCAAGACATGTCTGACAACAATTCAACCTCTGCTAGTTCGTCAAGGAGGAACCCCGCTCATCCCCCGGGACCAGTGACCCAGGAAGAGCACACTGCATTCCAAGCCAACATCCTAGTGGATATGCAGAAGATGTGCATAACCCTACGGGATACCATACGAGGGAACAAGAAACAAGATGAAGCTAAAAAACTCACTTCGGACAACACTCCTAACCCTGATGGACACGATGCTTCAAAGTTCACTTGAGTTCTTATATCTTCGCCTTTCCAGTTTAGCCAATCAGGTTCATCCGATTCACACTCTAAGGGAAGGAACTTAGGGCACAGAAGCAACTGGTCCACTGGGAATTCAGGAAAATCCAACTCCGACCTACGACACGAGCTCGATAGGATTAGGAGAGAGAACGCCAGAAAAGTCCACAAAGAAGAGACGATCAACCTTAGACACTTCCTAAAGTTTAGAGAAAAAGGAAAAATAAGAGTCAAAGAAGGGAAAGTACGTCAGATCCTGGGAGGCTATCGCGAGCCCTCTAGAAACTACTCTGACCTGGGAGATTCTTCGAATCTAAACATGTGGGTACCCTTCAGTGAAGAAATCATGCAAGACTCTATTAGCCTCAACATGAGGATAGGAAAAATCAAGAAGTACAATGGTACTACGTCCCCAAAGGAGCACATACTGGCCTACGACATAGCCATGATGACCCAGATACGAAATGATGCTACCATGTGCTGTCACTTCGTGGGGACCCAGGAAGGACAAGCTCTGAAATGGATGAATCACCTACCCCGCAATAGCGTACACAACTATGGAGAACTCTGCGAGATCTTCATGGAAAATTTCATGAACTGTGAAAAAGTGGAGAAATGAAGACCTCTTTAACATCAGGCAAGGAAAGAATGAATTCATGAAGGACTGCGACAAGAGGTTCAACAACGAGATAACCAAGTTGGACCCTGTCATCACTTGGACAACATACATCAAAGGCATCGTCCGAGGTAGTGAAATCGTTCAAGATTTTGAGCACATGATGCTTCAAGGCCAACAGGTGGCCTTAGCTTATGTCCGAGCTTATTCGTCCAAAGTCTACTCTGCCTGGGAGCGGTCAGGGAGAGACATGGTGACAGGAAACTATCGAGTTGACAAGTTCAGAGAAGGCCGAGGTACCTAGCATGGGAAACACGAGAGGAGAAAGGATGAGGCATTAAACGTTGAGAAGCCAAAGTTCAAGAAAGGTGGAGCAAACCGCGCCAAAGGGGGAAGAGCCGGGGAAAAGAAATAGTTCGATAAAAAGGCTCTTAAAAGCCTGGTGGTGAATAAAATCCTGAACTGCAACTAGGAAAACGTCCTGGCAAAAATAGATCCCAAAATGTTGCCCGACCCAGCCCCTATGAAGGAAAACAACAAGACCTACTTCTTCTGCCATTACCACAAGGCCAACGGGTATAGCACAAGATATTGTAGAGAGCTCGACAATCATCTCAAAGCCCTAACCAAAGACGGAATTATCAACTCCTTTCTAAAGGACACATCCACCACTTCCATACAGCCGAACCAAGGGGGAAGGAGAGAGTTCCACCTTCGCCTCAGGTTCTTACGAGGTTGCGGTCATCTCAGGTGGTCTGGCTATAAGTGGTGTGACCAACAAAGCAAGACGAGCTCATCTGAGGTCCCTCGACCAAATCCTATTGGTTGAGGAAGTCCCCAAATTCAGAAAACCCATCTACTTCGATGAACCTGATGCTCGCCCACTACAATACCCCAATGATGATCCTTTGGGCATAGAAGTAAAGTCGCAAGTACTTTGGTGAAGAGTACTCGTGGATACTGGGAGATTGGTGGATGTCATCACCTACGGATGTCTCGAAGACCTCGGTTATTCTGCCAAGAAGGTCATGTCTATTAGTCACCCCGTGATAGGCTTTGTAGGGAATCAAGTCCTCCCAGTAGGAAGTATACAGTTACCCTTAAGATTAGGGGCAAAGAATGAAGCAAGGCTCATCATCTCCGAATTCCTAATGATTGAAGTACCCATTGCGTACGTGTTGTTGGGAAGACCATCCTTCAACGAGATCAACACACACATCATCATGGTACTGCTAACAATGAAGTTTCACCGAGACAACGGCGAAGTAGGCAAATTGTGCGGGGATCAAAAAACAGCTCGATCTTGCTGTGTTCAATGCCTCAACAAAGGCTCCCTTGAAAGAAAAGAGGTCCCCTCGACCAACCAGATGTGGAGTCAAAGAAGAAGAGGGACAACGCCGTTGTCCATGAAATAACTGCCCCTGCTGAAGTCAAGGTGAAAGACAAAGGAAAAAGACGTCTAGTGCTTGATGATAGACGTCCCCTCGTCCGAATTACTCGATGCTAGGATCAAGGAACGAGAGAGAGCCAAACCCTCGGGGGGAAAAGTGGAGGTCATCTTGGACCCTGCTCGGCCTGAGCGCATCACGTAACTTGGTAACGACCTAGACGAGACCATTATGTTCAAACTCTCCAAACTTCTTCGGGGATACCAAGACGTATTCGCCTTTGGGCCCAATGAGATGTCAAGTATCAGCAGAGAACTCATGGAATACAAACTTGGAATTAATCCGAAAGCTAAAATTGGTGAAACAGAAGAAAATGCACCTCAGGGTAGAGAGGAGTAGAGCCACCGCCAAAGAAGTACAGAAACTCCTAGAAGCTGGTTTCATCAAGGAATGCAAATATCCGAAGTGGCTTGCAAATGTGGTGATGGTAAAAAAATCAAGCGGAGCATGGTGGATGTGTGTGGATTACACCGATCTAAACAAGGCTTGCCCGAAGGACTACTTTCCCCTCCCACAGATAGACATGTTAGTCAATTCAACAAGTGGCCAAGAGCTACTAAGCTTCATGGATGCCTTCTCTGGGTACCACCAGGTCTTCATGAGTAAAAAGGATTAAAGCTCCACAGCCTTCATTACTGATGAAGGGGTGTTCTGCTACAAACTGATGACATTCGGCCTAAAAAATGCAGGAGCCACGTTCCAACAACTAGTGCAAAAAGTTTTTAAAGACCAAATCGGCAGGAACGTAGAGGCTTACATTGACGATCAGATCATGAAAAGCGTCAAATCATCCAGTCATGTGGACGACCTAAGGTAAATGTTCGAAACCCTCAGGAAAAATCAAATGAAGTTAAACACCAGCAAATGTGTGTTTGGGGTGCGTGGTAGAATCGAAGCTAACCCCAAAAAGGTGCAAGCGGTCCAAGAGATGGAGCCTCCGAAGTGTATCCGAGACGTCCAAAAGCTCACTGGATGCATAGCCGCCCTGAACCGTTTTGTATCCAAGTCAACTGACAAGTGCGCCCCTTTCTTCAAAGCATTGAGGAAAGGAAACAAGTTTGAATGGGGGCAGGAAGCTCAGGGGGCATTTGAAAAATTGAAATCCTACTTTGGGCATCTACCTTGGATCTCCATTCCGAGAGCAAGAGAGCGTTTATTTCTCTACCTCGCCATATCAAAAAAAGTCGTTGCCTCCATACTGGACAGAGAAAATGACAAAGTAAAAGAATAAGTGTACTTCACCAGCCACGCTCTAAGTGGAGCAGAATTCAGGTACACGACCCTTGAGAAATTCGCCGTCGAAGTTCTTATTAGCTCGAGAAAATTGAGGCCCTACTTCCAGGACCAAATCGTAGTCCTCACCAACCAGCCTTTGAAAAAGCTGCTGGACAGACTTGAGTCCGCTGGAGGGGTCCAGATATGGGCCCACGAGCTAACCTGCTATGACATGGTCTATGAGCTATGAAGGGCAATCAAGAGCCAGCCTTGGCAGATTTCGTCGCCGAGTTGACACCTTGGGATCATATCCCGAAGGCCTGGGTTGACCACTGGTCCATAAGTGTCGATGGATCATTTGGCAAGGCTGGACGTGGAGCTTGGATAGTAATCTCCTCTCCCGAAGGAGATATATTTGAATATGCAGTGAGATTCAAATTCCAGGCCTCCAACAATGAAGCCTGTTTTGGGGTTTTTCTAGGGGTCGGAGTGGTCCCTTGAAACTTAATGGGTTGAACTGCCAACGAGCTACTTGAGGACGTAAGAAATCCGAGGTCTCCTGAGGTGACCTGCAAAAGAGAAGAGGTGAACTGCCTCTGGCATGGTCCATCGATCGTTCCTTCGATGCCAAAGTCAGTTCGGGAAAACTGATAAGGTTCTCGACCACGTAAGAGGCTGAGGGGCAAATAGAAAGCATGAAGAAGTACTTCGAACTCAGGCACTTAAGGAATAAGTGCTTAGAGGAAAGCACAATCAATGCGTGATTAATGAGAGAATATTTTGTGTGCGTGTACCTTCTTGGAGTGCAGGTAGGTCCCTTTTATAGGACCTTTGGCCTCCCAACCCTAGGTAGATTTTGGGTTGATCCTGGCGGTGCTCAATCGGGCTGGCAGGCCTAATGGGCCCGTGTCTGATCTATCGCCTCTTCTTTGAGGAAAGGTTTGCCCTTATCGAGCAAATATGAAAAGGGGGCAAAAGATCAACCTTCCCTTCCCTTGGAGGGTCGTGATCCTCCTCGGGGAGGGGTGATACCTTACGCCAATGCTTAACGATCTGGGAACTAACGAAAATGCCCCTCAAATGGGCGCAAATTAATGGTCAAAATAAATGTTTGGGGAAATGGGCCCAAACATTTGCCCCTAGGATTAGGTCAGACTTCGTCTTCCGAGGTCCGCCCTGATCCGAAATGGCCTTCAAAGAATGCTTCAGTATGTCTTTAATGAGGGGGAACCGGTGGATAGGTGTGCTTTAATGGAGCGCGACACGTATCGTCCATTGAAGTGCCCCTAGGGTTTTACCCTATGGTCCTTCTATAAATAGGCCCAACTTTCCTCATTTTACCTCATCGTTTAGGTAATTTCTAGAGAGCAAAACTTTCCCGCCTTAGAGAGAGAAAAACCCAGAAATTCAAACTCTCCGTCTTTGATTATTCAAGTACTTCGGAGCTGAATCTTCAAGTACTTCGCCTTCAAATCTCCAAAGACTTCGGCCTCCAATCTTCTTTTCCTTCGTTCAGAGCGTTAGTTAATTACTTATCCTTCTTCTGTCATTCATATCCCGAAGTCTTCCTTTTATAAATATGTCTGGCCAACCTCTGAATTCTACGTCTGGTAGCTCGGCCGGAGGGCAGAGAGATTTCTTGGGGGAAATCAAAAAATGGAAAGCCGAGTACCTTAGAGTCTTAGAGTCGGTAGAGATTGAGTGGTAGCCGGTCACGTCGCTAGGGGTGGGATTATCGTAGATCAGCCCCCTCTAAAGGCTTTTGGCCGAGACGGGGTGGAATTGGATTCCAAGAAAATGGAGGCGTTCAGGCGAGAGTGGAGGGCCCTTTACGGCAACCCTAATCCCTTCATTTGTTTGTTAAAGTCCACAACCACTTAGAGCCCGAAGCGCACTTCGCCACCCCTTTCAGGGAGGCCTGAGACCCCTTCTGGTGAGAGGCCTCCGAAGGAGGGTAACTCCCCTTCAGTTCAGGCGGGCTTGGCTGTATCGGCGCAAGTTTGGCAACCAATGAGGTAGAAATCAGTAGCCTTAAAGGGAACGGTTCATTCTATGAGGTTTGCGAGGGAGCGGCCTCATAACCTCGGGGACGAGCCCGTGCTGCCGTCCGTTGGGCCTACCTCCTCTCGCCTTCAGGAGAGGCGAGGGGATGTTTTTCCTAAAAAACCCCGGGTCCACTTTGTCTCCCGGTAAGTTGATTTTGTTGTTGTTTTTGTTGTACCCGGGCTCCAGCACTGGCAATGAGCTCTTTCTTCCGAAGTAACAGTAGCATGTCGGCCTCCATACTTCGTAGATCCTCGCATGGCGATGGCTATGTCAGCGTCGTGTTTGGATCTGCCAGAGAAGAGTAGGAGACTGGCGGAGGAGATAAGATGTTGCTGGGTCATCCCGGACGACGAGGTGGCCTCGACGACGGGGATGTTTGGCTTGTAGACTGATATAAAGCTGTTGAGGTTGGGGACGAGCAACAGGGTGACGAGGCCTCCGGCGTCTAGCATTACGGTGAGTAGACGGATGAGCGAGGCGGGGTTTCGGCTGCCTCTACACCCCTTTACCCTCTCTCTTCTGCAAGACTTCGGTCTTGCCCCCTACCAGCTTGCTCCGAATAGCTGGATGATGATTACGTACTTTATCATGGACTGCAAAGTCCACGGTGTGGCGCCGACCTTGGGGCAATGGATGGCCATCATGAAGGCCATTTCCCCGAGCAACATCAACGAAGGGTTCTTCCATTTACGGAGAAGCCCGAATACGTGGTGGGACCTCCTCGTCGTAGCTCAAACCATTTCTGGAAGGAAAATTTTGTCTATCTTCAGCGGCTGAGGGATGAAGTGACGAGGGGCATCCCGCCGTGAAATGCGGCTAAGAAGGTGAGTTCGTCCTTCGAAGCCAGGGGGCCCGTATCTCTAGAGCCAACCTCGACGCGTGAAAGTTCTTTCGGTGGGAGGTCAAGAGAGGCCAACATGGGTCAAAGACTTTGGTAGAGATGCCCCTCTAGCAGCCGTCACAGAGGTGGTTGGAGGACGAGGACTTCATTGTATTCGGTCGGGGGTAAAAGGTCAAGGCCTAGTTCCTCTTACCCCACCCCCATCCTCATATCCGACAATACGGAGGACGCAGTGGACGACTTGCTGGGAACCCCTGCGAAGAAGTCGTGCCCCGAGCCGAATGAGAAGAGCTCGTCAACTGGGGAGCCGCAATGAGAAGAGCTCGTCAACTGGGGAGCCGCAGAGAGGGTCCCTCCTTTTGCTGAAGAGAAGGGTAAGGGCAAAGTCAACGAGGGCCGGCCATTGGAGAGCCACACCAAGGCCGACTTTTTGGCCAAGGTGGAGGTTCCGCAGGGGGTACCTCATCCTTTCCCGACGTTCTTTCGGCGGAGCTGGGAGGGTAAGACAAAGGTGGCGAACTTCTCCATGCAGCATTTCGTCCCTATTGAGGATGTTGTTGCCATTGGGATGAACCCGGAGTTGGCTTGGATTGTCTCGCTGAAGGCGGCCCATCAGGTATGCAGTTCATACCATTTGTCATTTTCTTTTGTCTACCATTCCTTCGCTGATGTTGGTTTTTCCACAGGTCCACCTCTCCATGGCCTACCACAACTCGGTGAACGCCAATCTTCGAGCGCGGCTGGAGAACTTTGAAGGTTGTCTGGGCACGATAAGCTGATCAAGGAGGCCCGCGAGGAGGCCGTGGCTGTCGAGAAGAAGGCTCGGGAGGAGGAGGTTGCTCGGCTGGAGGTATCCTTGGAAAAGGCCAAGGCCGAGGCCAAGGAAAATTTGGAGAAGGCCGATGCTGCGGAGGCCGATGCCTCCAAGAAGGCGGCTGAGATAGAATTCCTTCGGAAGGAGACGATGGAGGCGGCCAAGATGAGGGAGCTCCAACTGGAAGAGGCATACGTGGAGGTCTTTAGCTCGGCCAGGGGCTTCAATGCAGTCCGGCAACCCTGGTGGTGAACCAGATCAAGGAGGCCCAAGGTTCCGAGGCTGATGCGGCATGAAAGCCAAGCTGGAGAAGCTTCTGGACTGTGATCCGAAGTAGGAGTTCGGTCTTTTCTTTTCGGTGATTCGAAGGACGTCGTCAATGCCATTCCTTAGCGATCTACTGGTGGGAAGGGCTTCTTTAGGTGCCCTAAGAATCAGTGTAATGAGGCTCCCTAGGTGGAATCATCGACAGCCGAGGATGACGAGGCCGAGCAATAGGGCGGTCCGAGATCGTCCAAATGGGTCTCTCACTAAAGAATCGTCAAATGGGTCTCTCACTAAAGACGAACATGGTAATGTGTTGGCCTAACATGGTAATGAGTTTGCCTTACATGATAATGTGTTGGCCTTCTCATCTTCTCTGTGGTTTCCGAGGTCATTCTTCGACCCGTGAACACATGGTGATGGGCAGGCTGGGGTATTTAGTGAGCGGTCCGTTGATGCTCGGTGGGTCGCCTACGTGGTAATGCGTAGGTTGCCCTTCTCTTTGGATCTTCTCCGGCCTTTTGGTTTTTTGCGCTTCTTGATCGTAACCCTTTTGGATTTTGCTTACTTTGTAACTATGTAATTTGTAACCAAGGCATTTTGCCTTATTTTAATGGAAAGGTGTTCTCTCTCTTCGTCAGTCGAGCTTGTTTTTACTTTGATGAAGTGTTTGTTTGAGTGAAAGCTGAACTGAGTTATTCACTTTTGGACTGCCTTAGATTGTCTCCATTCGGCTATGCCCCCACTCAAACTAACATGAACTTTGCCCGAAGTTGGACGAATCTTATTATTGTATTGACTTAGGGTGGGGTGAATGCCCTGAATTATGCCCCCGGGGTGGGACATTTTGGTCGAACTTAACTTGGAAAATAGGGATGTTTGTTCATCGTTATTGTTTGATTGACTTCTTTTTAATAGTTCATATATTTTCCCTTGTGGCAGGTCCTATTCCTGAAGTGCTCCTCGTGGTAGGATTCTGCAAACTATTGTCCGTGAATTTGACGAGCTGAAAGGTATAACTTAGGGAATGAACTTTTTATCCCTGGCTGTTAAGGGGTGCCGACCCCGAGGTAAGTTATAAGCCGAGTTCCTCATATGTGAAAGAAAAGAGGCTTTTTGGGGGCGCCCACCCCTCAAACAAAAAATAGAATGAGCCACATGCAGCTCATATATAGAACTTGAGTAGGTTGTTGATGTTCCAGGCTCTCGGGATCGATCGTCCGTCCATTGCCTCGAGCCAGTAAATCTGGGGCCTATGACTTTGGACACCTTGTAAGGGTCCTCCCAGTTCATCGTTAGCTTCCAATCTTCATTCAATCTTTCAACGGACTCCATCTTCTGAAGTACTAGGTCTCCTACGTGGAGTCTTCTGATCTTGACTCAGCGGTTGAATGCTCGGGTCATCCTTAGTTTGTATACCTCCGCCCGCAAGAGGGCGTCTCCTCTAACTTTTGGGAGCAAGTCTAGCTGGTACCTCAATTTCTCCAAGTTTCTCCCTTTGTTGAAGTGTTCTACTCGCGGGCTCCCCTTCAGGACCTCGATCGGTAGGACTGCCTCTGAACCGTACACCAAATTGAATGGGGTTTCACCCGTAATAGCTTTCTCCATGGTTCTTGTGGACCAGAGTACTTCGATAAGTTTTTCTGCCGATAGCCCCTTGGCTCCATCTAGTTTTGCTAGGTTTTATTGCTGGATTCCACCTAACCGTTGGTCTGAGGCCGAGCAACCGATGTGAAGCTGGCTTTCACTCCGTGTTCTTCTAACCATTCGGTCAGCTTCGGGGTGTCGAATTGCCTTCTGTTGTCAAAAATAATATTTTGGGGTGCCTCAAACCGTGTGAGGATATTTTCCAGGATGAACTTCCTCACATCGGTTATCGTGGTGTTTTTAACCGCTCGAGCTTCCACCCACTTTGTAAAGTAGTCTACTGCCACAATGACGAACTTTACTTGTCCGACGACTAGCCTGAGAGGCCCCAAGATGTCCATGCCCCACTGATGGAAAGGTAGGGGGCAAGGATGGGAGTGAGTACGGCAGCAAGGAGCCAAGGTATTGGAGCGAAGTACTGGCACTTGCCACACTTCTTCACCATTTCTACCACATCTCTTTGGATGGTGGGCCATTAGAATCCTAGACGAAGTACCTTATGTGCAATTGTCCAAGCTCCTTGATGAGCCCCGCAAGAGCCGAGTGCACTTCTTGCAGGATCTTTTCCCCCTTACTGCGGGGGATAAACTTCAGAAGAGAGTGAGTGAAGCTTTTCTTATATAACGTCCCATTTTTGAGGACAAACCACTTGGCTTTGTTCTTCATCTTCTGGGCTTCTTTTGCTTCCTCGGGTAGCACCCCATCTCGCAGGTATAAGATGATGGGATCTATCCAACCATAGAATTGATCTAGTAGATTGATGACTACTGCTACTTCGGTGCTTCGCTTCTCAATTTCTTCCCAAAATATATTTCGTGGTAGACCTTCGACAGATGAACTGGCCAATCTGGCAAGGGCATCAGTATGGCAGTTCTTTGATCAGGGAATGTATTTTATGATTACTTCTTTGAGGCCTTTTATTACTCCTCTGACTTTCGTGAGGTAGGCCTTCATCCCTTCGCCTCTGGCCTTGTAGCTTTCGTCGACTTGGGAAACTACCAGCTGTCAATCCATCTGGACTTGTATTTTTTGTGCACCCGCAGCATGGGCAAGGGTCAGTCCGGCAAGGAGTGCCTCATACTCAGCCTCGTTGTTGGAGGATTGAAATTCGAATCTGATTGCATATTCGAACACGTCCCCTTCGAATGACGAGATGACTACTCCTTCCCCACTGCCTGCCTTGCAGGATGATCCATCGACACTCACAGACCAATAGTCTAGCCAGGTCTTCAGGACCTGGCCGGAAGGTGTCAACTCGGTAACGAAGTCGGCTGAAGCTTGGCTTTTGATCGCTCTTCGTGGCTCATAGACAATGTCATAGCAAGTGATCTTGTGGGCCCACACCTGAATTCTCCCGGCGGTCTCCAGTCTACCGAGCAATTTTTTAAGGGCTGGTTAGTGAGAACCACTATCTGATGTTCTTGGAAGTAGGGCCTCAGTTTCCTCGAGCTGATGAGGATTTTGAGGGCAAACTTCTCCGGGGTTGTGTACCTGATTCCGCCCACTTAGGGCGTGGCTGGTGAAGTACACCAGTTCTTGTACTTTCTTCCCCTCCCGTACCAACACGGACGCTACAACTCTTTCTGATACGGCGAGGTAGAGGAATACATGTTATATTGACTTCGGGATGGAGATCCGGGGAGCTTCAATTTCTCGAAGGCTTATTGGGCTTTCTGCCCCCATTCGAACTTAGCCCCCTTCCTCAATGTCTTGAACAATGGGACGCACTTATCAGCTGACTTGGATACAAAGCGATTTAAGGCTGCAATAGACCCAGTGAGTTTATGGACATCCCGGATGCACCTCGAGGATTCCATCACCTGGACGGCTTGCACTTGTTCAGGGTTCGCATCGATTCCTCTATCGTTGTCCATGAATCCGAGGAATTTTCCACCTCGAACTCAAAACACACACTTACTAGGATTCAACTTCATCTGTTTCTTTCTGAGGGTCTCGAAGGTTTCCCTTAGGTCGTCCACGTGGTTGGATGACTTGACGCTCATGACCTGATCGTCAACATATGCTTCTAGATTCCTGCCGATCTGCCCTTTGAAGAATTTTTGCACCAATCGTTGGAACGTGGCTCCTGCGTTCTTTAGGCCGAACGATATCATCATATAGTAGAAGACTCCTTCGTCGGTGATGAAGGCTGTGGAGCTTTGGTCTTTCTTAGCCAGGAAGACTTGGTGATACCCCGAAAAGGCATCCATGAAGCTGAGTAGCTCGTGGCCGCTGGTGGAGTCAACCAGTCGGTTTATCCGGGGAAGTGGGAAGTGGTCTTTTGGGCAAGCTTTGTTGAGATCAATCTACGCACATTTGCCATCCCCCATTCGCCTTTTTTACCATTACTATGTTTGCCAGCCACTTCAGATACTTGCATTCCTTGATGAAACCTGCTTCTACGAGTTTTTGTACTTCTTTAGCCCCGACTTTGCGATGTTCTTCCCCGAGTTGTCTCTTCTTCTACTTTACTAGCTTTAATTTCGGATTGACTCCTAGGTTATGCTCCATGAGCTGCCTACTGATTCCCGACATTTCATCGGGACCGATGGCGAATACATCTTGTTATTCCAGGAGGAGTTCAGAAAGATTGAATGTAGTGGTCTCGTCGAGATCGTCACCAAGGTACGTGACGCGCTCGGCCAAGAAGGGTCCAAGATGACCTCCAGCTTTTCCCCCCGAAGGCTTGGCCCTCTCCCGCTCTTCAATCCTGGCGTCGAGCAGTTCAGATGGAGGGGTGTCTATTATTAAACACTGGATTTCTTTCCCTTAATCTTTTGGCTTGACTTCGGGAGGGGGCGCCATATCAGGTATCCCCCTTTTCCTTTTCTTCAATTCGAGTCCTTGATTGATTTCTCGAGGCTTCTTCTCCTGGGAGCTTTTGCTAAGGCACTGAATGTAGCAAGCTCGTGTAATTTTCAGATCTCCGCACACCTTGCCTACTTCTCCGTCATCTCGGTGGAATTTCATGGTCAACAGTACCATGCTAATGTGTGCATTGATTTTGTTGAGGGAGGGTCGTCCCAGCAGAATTTTGTACGCCAAGGGGACCTTGGCCACCAAGTACTCAGATACAATGCGCCTTGCTTTGTCTTTTGCTCCTATCCGAAGATGGAGCTGGATGCTTCCCACCGGGATGACTTGATTTCCTCCAAAGCCAATCACGGGATGGCTGATAGGTAGGATTTTGTCGACCAGATAGCCGAGGTTTTTAATATAGCCACAGGTGATGACATCCACCGAGCTTCCAGTGTCTACCAGTACCTTTTTTATGAGGGTGTTCTCCACTTTCACATCTATGACCAACGGGTCATCATGAGGATACTATAGTGGGCGAGCATCAGATTCATTGAAGTAGATATGTTTTCCGAACTTGGGAACTTCCTCAACCAATAGGATTTGGTCGAGGGACCTCAAATGAGCTCTTCTTGCTTTGTTGGTGAGACCTCCTATAGCCGGGCCACCCGAGATGACTGCAATCTCGTAAGAATCTGAGGCGGAGGTGGAGCTCTCCCCTGCCCCCTGGGCCAGCGCTACGGAGGTCGCGGCCACGTTGTTCAGGAAGGAGTTGATCTTGCCGTCTTTGGCCAAGACTTCGAGATGACTTTCGAGCTGCCTGCAGTACCTCGTGCTGTGCCCGTTGGCTTTATGGTAGTGGTAGAAGTAGTCGCTTTTGTTGTTTTCCTTCATGGGGGTTGTGTTGGGAGGCATCTTTGGGTCTATTTTGCTAGCACTTCTTCCTGATTGCAGTTCAAGATTTTGTTCACCGCGGGACTTTCGGGGGACTTCTTGTCAAATCGCCTCTTTGCCCCAGCTTTCCCTTCTTTGGTGCGGTTTGCAGCGCCCTTTTTGAACTTCAGTTTTTCGACGTTCAGTTTTTCCACCCTTGACTTCTCATGCTTCCCGTGTCGACCTCCTCGGCCATCCCTGAACTTGTCGACGCGGTAATTGCCTGTGATGATGTCTCTTCCTGATCTCTCCCAGGTGGTGAAGACTTTGGATGAATAAGCTCGGATATAGGACAGAGTTAGCTTTTGGCCTTGGAGCTTCATGTGCTCGAAGTCCTGAAAGACCTTGCTACCTCGGATGATACCTTTGATGTATGCACTGCATGCAATGACGGGGTCTAACTTGGTTATCTCCAAGCATTCATCGTTGAACCTCTTATCGTACTCTTTCATGAACTCATTTCTCCCTTGCGTGATGTTGAAGAGATCCTCGGAGAATTTCTCCGTTTTCTCACAGATCATGAAGTTCTATATGAAGATTTCGCAGAGTTCCTCGTAGCTATGTATGCTATTGCGAGGTAGGTGGTTCATCCACTTCAGCGCTCGTCCTTCCAATGAGCTTCATTTCGGATCTGAGTCATCATGGCCGCGTCGTAGGCCAGGTTGTGCTCCTTTGGAGACGTGGTGCCATTGTACTTCTTGATCTTCCCTACTCTGGTGTTGAGGCTCATAGGGAATTCCATGATCTCTTCGCTTAAGGGAACGCGCATGTTGAGATCCGAAGTATCTCCCGAGATGGAGTACTTCTGGGAGGGCTCGTGATTGCCTCCTAGGGATCTGTCATACTTCCCATTCTTTTGGTCCTCTTTCTTCTTCTCTGCTTCTCGGAAGCTGAGGAAGTGTCTAAGGTCGTCCGTTCCTTTCTTGTGGGATTTTTTGGCTCGTTCCCTCCTAATCCTGTCGAGCTCATGTCGTAGGTTGTAGCCAGGCTTCTCCAAGCTCCCTGCGGACCGGTTGCTCTGATGACCGACGCTCTTTCCCTTAGGACGAGAATCGGACAAGCCAGATTGGCTGAACTAAAAGGGTGAAGATCTGAGGAACCGAGTGGACTTCAAGGTATTGTGTCCCTCAGGACCGGGGATGTCATTCGAAGGGATGTTGTTTGACAGGGGTTTCTCCACTTCATCGCGATCTTTATTCCCTCGGATCATTTCCCGAAGGGTAATGCACATTTTCTTCATGTCTCCCAAGATGTTTGCTTGTAAAGCTGCAAGCTCGTCCCGGGTTATCGGTCCTAGAGGTGGAGGGTTTCTCCTTGACAAACCAGAAAGCGAATTGTGGTGCGAAATGTCTTGGATTGGTAAAGATGTTTGAATGTGTTTGCTATTCCTTAGTCTCATGCAACTTCTGACCGTCCACTTCCCAAAGACAGCGCCAAATGTTTCGAGGTTTTTCTGTGGGTCGGAGTGGTCCCTTGGAACTCAAAGGGTTGAACTGTCAGCGAGCTACTTGAGGACGTAAGGAATCCGAGGTCTCCTAAGGTGACCTGCAAAAGAGAAGAGGTGAACTGCCCCTGGCGTGGTCCAAGGATCATTTCTCCGATGCCAAAGTCAGTTCGGGATAACTGATGAGGTGCTCCGCCACGTGAGAGGCCGAGGGGCAATTAGAAAGCGTGAAGAAGTACTTTGGACTCAGGCACTCGAGGAATAAGTGCTGAGAGGGAAGCACAATAAATGCGTGACTAATGAGAGAATATTTTGTGTGCGTGTACCTTCTTGGAATGCGGGTAGGTCCCTTTTATAGGACCTTTGGCCTCCCAACCCTAGCTAGGGTTTGGGTCGATCCTGGCGGCGCTCAACCGAGTTGGCAGGCTTAATGGGCCCCTACCTGATCTACCGCCTCCTTCTCTTTGAGAAAAGGTTTGCCCTTATCGAGCAAATATGGAAAGGGGGCGAAGGATCGACCTTCCCTTCCCTTGGAGGATCGTGATGGGCGCAGGTCAATGGTCAAAATAAATGTTTGGGAAAATGGGCCCAAACAAAGCCGATTACGAAGCTCTTCTCACCGGTCTAACCCTCGCCCACGCTGCGGGAGCTCGGAAAATACAAGTCCAAATGGATCCACAGCTAGTTGTTTCGCAAGTGGATGGGAGTTACGAAACCAGAAGAGATGGAATGAAAGCCTACCTCGCGAAGGTCAGAGCGAAGATAAGCAGTCTCGAGGAGGTAGTCGTAAAATATATTCCTAATTCAGAGAACTACCACGCCGACGCATTAGCCACATTGGTTATTTCATCCATCGAAGGCCTACACAGGAACATCTTGTGGGAAGAGATCGAGAAGTGCAGTATTGAAGAAGGGATAACCATCAACGTTCTAGACCGATCTGATGGATGGATGGGCCCCATCATCTCATACTTACGAGATGAAGTCCTACCAGAAGATGTAAAAAAAGCCCAAAAAATGATGAGCAAATCCAAATGGTTCGTCATCGAGTACAGAATCCTGTATAAGAAGAGCTTCACTCACCCCCTCCTGAGGTGTGTGTGTCGCGAAGCCAAGGAGAAGAAATCCTACGAGAGACGTACTATGGCACATGCAAAGCTCATCAGGGAGCCAGAACGATCGCGCACAAAGTGCTCCGCCTAGGCTTCTACAGGCCCATCATCCATAGATACGCAGTGGAGATGGTAAAGAAATGCGACAAGTGTCAGTAGTTCGCTCCTATACCTCGACTCCCTGCCGCCAAGCTCACCCCCATCCTGGCTCCCCTGCCTTTCCATCAGTGGGGCATGGATATCTTGGGAACTTTCCCCCCAGCCACTAGACAAGTAAAATTTGTCATCGTGGCTATTGACTATTTTACGAAGTGGGTGGAGCTCGGGCAGTGATAAGTACCACAATCGCCGACGTAAAGAAATTCATCCTAGAAAACATCCTCACACGGTTCGCGGCACCTCTGAAGATTATTTTCGACAACGGACGACAGTTCGACATCTCGAAGCTCATCGACTGGTTAGAGGAAAACGCGATAAAAGCTAGCTTCACAGCAGTAGCTCGACCACAGACTAACGGTCACGTAGAATCCAGCAACAAAACCTTGGTGACAGGGATCAAGAAGAAGCTAGATGGAGCCAGAGGATTATGGGCAGAAAAAATGATTGAAGTACTCTGAGCCACAAGAACCACGGAAAAGGCAATCACAAGGGAAACCCCATTCAACCTGGTTTATGGCTTGGAAGCAGTTCTACCAATCAAAATCCTGAAGAGAAGTCCGAGGATAGAACACTTCGATGAAGAAAAGAACTCTGAAGAGCTCAGGTATCAAGTAGACCTCTTGCCCGTAGTCAGAGGCAACGCCCTCCTTCGAGCTGAAGTACATAAACAAAAGATGACCCAAGCATTCAATCGCCGAGTCAAGATTAGGAGACTCCACGTGGGATATCTCGTGCTCCGAAAGATGGAGTTCGTCGGAAGACTAAATGAAGAAGGGAAACTGACACCGAACTGGGAGGGTCCTTATAGAGTTTCCGAGGTTCTTGGGTCCAAGACATACCGCCTCGAAGCCTTGGATGGACACCAAATCCTGAGGACCTGGAACATCAACAACTTGCTTCGATTCTACATTTGTGCTCGTTGCAGCCCATTCTATATTTTGATCAAGCGGTAGGCACCCCAAAAAGCCTCCTATGTTTCTTTCTCATTTGAGGAGCTCATCCTAGAGTTACCTAGGGGTTGGCACTACTTAACAGCCAACAATAAAAAGTTTGTTTCTAAAGATGTGATTTCAGCTTGTCAATGCACGGACAAATAAAGTCCTACCACAAGGACCACTTAAAGAATAAGACCCCACCGCGGGGGCAAACACATGAACTACTCAAAATGGGTCTAAGCAAAAACTCAAATACAATTAAGCAGACATCCCGGTTTGTAAATTCATAAGTGAGATTAATTAAAATGTCCCACCGCGGGGGCAAATTTGGGAAATAACCTACCCCTTCGTCAACATGGACGATGAACCATAACACGAACTCGTCCAACTTCGGACAAACTTAGCAAATGTTTGTTTAAGTAGGGGCATGGCCTTGGGATAACATTTCGAGCTCAACCTAAAGAGAACACCTCGGTTTGACTTTTACTTAAACAAACACTTCAATGAAAAAAGGAAATGAGCTTAGGAAAATTCACATGGAAGCTGACGAAGAGGGAGAGCAACTTTCCATTAAGATGAGGCAAAATGCCTTAGCATTACAAATTACAGAAATAACCTAATTACAGAAAAGCAAAATCAAAAAAAAAACTACAGACGAGGAATAGAAAGACAAAGGGCACCTAGACCTCTCACATGATAGAGGGATGACCTACACATTACCACATACTATATGATGAAAACAACTTTATAGCACGAAGAGACTAGGACGACAAACCCACTAACATGTCCTAGGTAACTCGCCGAGCTCTGACGGACCCCTCACAAAATACAAGAGCCTACCCATTATCATGTGTTCATCCAACGAAGAACGACCTCGGAGACCACACGGAGAACGATCAGGCCAACAAATTACCATGTTCATAATTAGTGAGAGGCTCGGCTGGCCATACTGCTCGGCGTCGTCATCCTCGGCTGTTGATGACTCCGGCTGAGAAGCCTCGTTATGCTGGTCCTTGGGACGCATCATGAAGCCTTTTCCACCAGTAGAGCGGGAGGGTCCGACGTTGATGGCTTCAGCTGAACCGACCAAGGGGTCAGAACTGAACTCCTTTCACGGAGAATATGCCATGACTTTCTCCAACTTGGCCCTCATCTCTGCAGCCTTGGGACATTGGGTGTCCTCGACCTGGTTCACCACCATGGCAGCCCGGATGGCCTTGAAGCCAGCCTTCGATCTGTAGATCTCAAGGAAAGCCTCCTCCAATTTGCCCTCCTTCCTCTTGGCCGCCTCCTTCACCTCCTGACGAAGGGAAGTCACCTCGGCCACCCTCTTCAATACCTCAGCTTCAGTCGCCTCGGCCCTCTTCAGGTTTGCCTTGGCTTTAGCCTTAACCTTCTCAAGACAAGCCCTCGCTCGGGTGAGCTCCTCTTCTTGAGCCTTCTTCTCAGCATCCGCAACCTCCTCGCGGGCTTTTTGAAGCACGGAGTCATGGGCTTTTAAGCGGCCCTCAGTGTTCTCCAGCCGCGTTCAGAGGTCAGTATTCACCGAGTCATAATAAGCCATGGAGAGAAAGACTTGAAGACAAGGAAAATGTCAGTCACCCATACAATGGGTCAAAATGAACAACCATTAGGTTGAATGTCAAATCTGGTGGGCCGACTTCAGCGCAATGTTCCGAGTTACCCCCGAACTCATCTCCATATTGGTGATGTCCTCAATGGGGACGAAGTTTTGGAAAACGTAGTTGGCCACCTTTGTCTTCCCCGACTTGCTGCGCCAGAAGTACACAGGAAAAGGCTGCACCCCTTTCCGCAGCTCCTTCTCGGCGTCGAAGTCAACCCGCCTCGACTTCTCCTCTACTTGCTGCTCCTCGGTGACCTTCCCCTTGCCCTTCTCCTTAGCAGATGGAAGGAACCACTCCGCGCCCCCCTCAGTCGAAAAGGTTCTCGACTTGGGCTCAGTGCGGGACTTTTTTGAAGAAGTCCCCAAGAGGTCGGCCACCGTCTCATCCACCTCATCAGAAATAAGGATGGGGGCGAGGTCAGAGGAACTCCCCTTCAACCTCTTACCACCAGCAGAAGAGGTAGTTTTCTCCTCTTGGGCACGGCGACCGGGACAAACTGTAGAATAAAGATGAGTCAGCAACCAAAAAACACAAGCAAGAAATGCACGAATACTCACGGAGTTGAGAATCTCCTCTACCTTGAGCTTGAGTTCCTCAGCCATCCTCGTATGGACCTTAGCAGTAGAAGTCTCCCCATGCATATACTTGCTCTCCCTGCACTCTTTGAGGGTAGCCATTACCGCCTCTACAAAAGGGGAATGAAGAGGTCATCAAAAGAACGAAGAAGAAAAAAACGAGCTGAGGAAGATGAACTGCTAAAAGTACCTAGGCTCCAGCTTCATCTAACCCCAATGAAGACGAGGAAGACCTCATCTCCCAGCCACCTCTACGACGACTGCCAGTATAGGGCATCTTCACCCAGGCCTTTGACTCTAGATGACCCCTCTTCACTTCCCACCGAAAATATTTGCGGGCTTCAAGGTCAGCTTTGGAAGGACGAGCCCCTCTGCCTTCGAAGGCCGAATTCACCAGCTCGGCCGCATTCCACGATGGAATGCCCCGCGTTACTTCATCTTTTTGGCCCCTAAGGAAGATGAAGTACTCCTTCCAGTTGTGGTTCAAGCTGGGACGAGGTGGCCTTACCACATATTCGGGCTTCTCCGTAAAATCGTAGAATCCCTTGTCTGTGTTGCTCGGGGTTATGGCCTTTATGATGGCCAACCACAACCCCAAAGTTGTCTCAACCTTATGGACTTTACAGTTCACGATGAAGTACAAAATCATCATCCACCTATTCGGAGCCAATTGGTAGGGGCCAAGGATATAATCCTAGAGGAGGGAAAGGGTGAAGGGGTGGAGAGGTAGCCGAAACCCAGCCTCGCTCATGATCTTGCTCGCCGTAATGCAAGACCCCGGAGGATTCATCACCCTGTTGCTCAACCCTAACGTCACCAACTTCACATTGTCCAGAGATCCAAACATCCCCGTCGTCGAGGCCACCTTGTCATTACCAATGGACCAGCAGCACCTGCTCTCCTCCGCCGGCTCCTATTCTTCTTGGGAGGATCTAAGCTTGACACCTTGGTAGCCATTACCACTTTGCGGTCTAGGAAATAAGGAGGGTGGTAAGCAACTGTATCTCTGGAAGAAAGGCTTGCTGCCAGTGCTGAAGCTCGGGTAAATAAGACAACAAAACAAAGAACAAAATCAACTTATCAGATGATGAAATCGGGACTCTCAGGGAAAATGGCCCTTCGTCCCTTACGAGGACGAAGGGGGGTAGACTCGATGGGCGACGACACGGACTTGTCCTCGAGATCATGAGGCTGCCCTTTCGCAGACCTCTCAAGATGAACCGTTCCCTTTCGGGCTATCGATTTCCTCTTCACTATTCACCGAGCCTGTGTCGGGGCCGCCGAACCTACCGAAACTGAAGGAGATTCAAGCCCCTCAGGAGGCCCACCACCCTAAGGGGTCTTGGGCCCCGCTGAAGGAGATGGATCAGGGCATTTTGGGCTCGAGTTAAGCTTGTAACCCAGCACACGGTTGAAGGGGTTGGGGTTACTGTAAATACCCCTCCATTCTTACCCGAACGCCTCCAATTTTCTAGCATCCAACTCAACCCCATCTCGGTCAAAAGCCTTTATAGGGGGTTTATCTACAATGCCCTCACCCCTAGCAAGACGAGACTGGCTACCAGCTCGTTCTCTATGGACTCTAAAAGCTTAAAATATGCAGCCTTCCATTTTTGGATTTCCCCCAGATAATCCCTCTTCCCTTGGGCCGTGCTACCGAATGCAGACCTCGAAGGCCGACCAGACATAATCGAAAAGAAAAGCTTTGAAAAAACAAATACAAAGGGGCCAAGTATTACTTGGAAAAACTAAAACCTCGACTGAAGAAAAAGTTTTGGATGAAGTAGTTGAAGATTGGAGACAGAAGTGTTTGAAGATTAAAGGATGAAGTACTTGAATAAACAAAGGCCAAGGACTCAAATTTCTGGGAATTTTCTCACTCTAAAGGGGGAAACTTTCTCTCTCTAGAAATTACTGAGATAGGTTAAAAGTAAAATGAGGAAAATTGGACTTATTTATAGAAGGTTCACAATGAAAAGCCTAGGCCTCCTTAGCGGTCGACAAGTGTCGTACACTGCTGCGTGCCGCGTGGTAGTCATCCTTCTCCCTTTTTGCCAGTTGACGAATTACAGCGCGCACCAAGAAATAGTTCGGATCAGGTACCGACCTCGGAAGACGAAGTTGGACCTAATCCGAGGGGCAAATGTTTTGGCCCATTTTCCTAGGGTCACGTTGACCGTTAACCATAGCCCGTTCTAGGGGCATTTTCAATGATTTTCTAGTCATGAAGCACACCCCGGGGATCTGACCCTCCTAGGAGGACCATAACCCTCCACAAAGAGGGTAGAGAGATTCCAGGGACCTTTCCCAATATGCTCTGCGCATATGGAAGTTTTCACTAAGGGAAAGGAGCGCTAAGGCATGCTAGGGCCCAAGAGACAGCCGGCCCGGTAGGGCGTCGTCACCCCACCAAAAAATTCCCAAACCCTAGATAGGGTTTGGGGGGATGAAGGGCCCTATAAAAGAACCTTCACACATCCCAAGAAGGTACGCACAACTATTCTCTCATTAATTACGTATTTATTGCGCTTCCCTCTCAGCATTAATCCCTCAAGTGCCTGAGTCCAAAGTGCTTTTGTACGCTTTCTATTTGCCCCTCGACCTCTCATGTGGCCGAGTACTTTATCAGTTGTCCTGAACTGGCTTAAGCATCGGAGGAACGATCTCTAGAACTCGCTAGGGGCAGTTTACATTTTGTCTTTTGTAGGTCATCGGATCTACAAGAAGGACCTCGAATATCCTTATCTATTAAGCAGTCAAAGACAATTCGACCCTTTAAGTTTCAAGGACCACATCGACCCCTAGAGAAAACCCCAAAACAACTGGGAATATCGTTTGGCACCCTGCGAATATCAACATATTTGTTGGGCGATGTAGCGAATTTTTCTCATATTCGTTGTTTGTTGAACTTTCCTAACCGTTTTTACCCAGGTGCATGGTTCAGCTTCCAACGAATATCATCATATTTGCTAGGCACTGAACGAATATAGGCATAATCGACTTGTGCTACAGCGAATTTATACATATTCGTTGGGCCAAGGTGCATTAAATTTTTCGATCCTATATAAACCCATGTATTAACCATACGACAAAGGCACTAAATTACAACCCAAAGCTCTGCAAAAATGCTCCCAGCAACCAAAATACTCCTTCTTCCAAGCTTAGGCATTTTCGTGAGCATTTTTCATAATTTTCCTAAGTCCAAAAAAATACAAAAAACCCTTTAAAACACAAAACTGAACCACAAAATTTTGCATCTAGGACATTTCGGAGAGCATCCCGACTAAAGGTAGACTCCCAAGGGAGTTGTGATTTTTTAATTTTTTTTTTATTTCTATTTATTTCAATTTATGTCCCAAAATTAGAGAAAATGATAGTTCA
>ONZA01012009.1:313750-329411 GCA_900322205.1 Kewa caespitosa | reverse complement strand
GAATTTTGAAAATATACACTTTACACAATTGAATTGATTCAATATTAAAAAGCAATAAAACACAATCATACTGTAACAACATTGTGTAAAATCGCTCAGGCCATTGGTGAAGAAAAAAATAGGCATAAGCTTTGCATGAAAGTGAAATTTTTTAGAAGACAAAAATTTTAACGGTTGATTAGATACACAGTCAAAAAAGTAGCTCAAATCATTTCATTATTTGCTTTGTGGAGGAAATGGACAATACCATCCATATGAATCGCAGAACTGGGAAAAAATGCACCAATGCTTTAAGTCATAGCATCATATTTAGGCAAGATGAAAAAACGTTATGTGTTAATAGAACACCGGTAGCAGACATAACCAACAATGTACAAGCATTAAGTGAAAGAACTACACACAAACAATAGAGGGTAAGATGATTTGCTGATACAGAAACTCATCAACCATTTCCAACCGCAAATCCTACTACTGGTTGTATATTTCAAGATTCATCCTACACAACCACATTACCTAATAGGCCTTAAACAAATACACATAAATTTCTTCAAGTTTCATGGGAAACTCTCACAAGGAAAGAATAAAAAATGTGAAAGTTCATAGAATCCAATGTCGTGTCAAATAGGTAATACCTTTGATGTGCCATAATTTTTGTATCAAAGTTACTTTATGTGATAGATTGGCATGGAAGCACATTATCGTAGTCTATAAATGGTTTTATTTGTTACTAATTATATCATTAGAGCTGAGGAGAACACACTATTTTTCCAAAAAATATGGGAAAATTCTGCCTTAGATACATCATTTGACGTGGAAGTAACTGACGTGAATTGTACATCAATGTTAACATACACAGATTTACAAGGTATGTCATGTGGTTCTCTAGTGACTCTTTCACTTACAAGTGTATAACTAAATGTAGAACCCATTATATTTGTTTAGCTTCGTGTAGTTTTTTCACATATATAAAAACTATGACAACAAATAAAGTGATTACAATAAGAGTATAATGTATAAAAAGGTGTATTACTTTAATGATTTGCGTTATGCATCACTTGTCATCAAGTATATGATGGAGTGGTTGTTTCGGATTAAACTAACCTTGGCTTGTACGTGTCCATATACTTGAGCTGATTGTCCAAGCATGACATGATATAATGATAATTCCTTCGAAAAAAAGAATGGTTTAAGAATATTGAAATGGGATATTAATATTATGTGTAATTTTGAAGTACCTCATACTAATTCTATAACATGTCAAACGAATTCACAACTATGGGTTCGAAAATAAAAGGGTACTATGTGTTTAGATTGTTAACTGTTGTTACATAACTTAAATGTATTGCAAGAGTCAATAATTCGGTGCAAATAGTTGACTTCATTGATCCAAAACGGTAAACACTAGAGTATAATACAATGTAGTGAAAGATTGCATGTATTTCATGAAATCTCATATGCATATCCTAACATTTTTACAACCCCTCAACCTTCTAAATTTTTAAGATAAATCAATCGACTCATGTGAACAAGTTGAACAAGTTAACACAGATGATCAAAATGATGATGAAGTCATGAGAAATTATAGAGCTGATGATTGTTCATCACAAATTATCAATTGGTAATGTTCAACTTTATTCATATATCATTACAGTAATGTTTAGCATCCTTGTAGAATTGACTGTTGTAACCATCCAGCCCCTGAGATTTATTACATGGAATATCAAACATTGCCTTCTTTATCTCAACATCAGCCGCTCTACTGCAAAGAAAGAGCTGCTGATTTGCATAAAGTACAAGCCCAAGCTTCACAATATTCTCATTAACAGTAGACCTACTATCCTTTTTAGACCCCAAAATCCCCTTGTAATAATGCACAATGGCAATAGCCACTCTTTCTGAATCAGAGAACAAAAGCCATTAGTATCTTTCACAGTGTAGAAACTATTCAGTTGCCTTCTTTTATTTATACACTTGTGAAAGTATGCAGAGTTGATGTCTCCTGCCTTAAGCTAATTAATCTTAATCTTCTTGAGATAAGAAAATTAGGCATCTCTAAAAGTTCTAGCCTCACAAGCAGCATCATTCTCAGCAGACAATAGCACAAAATTCCCAAGATCCTTAATCAACTTCATCTGAATCTTCTCCAACTTTAGGTCAGCAATAATCTTTGCTTTGTCAATATCATTTGCACAAAAAGCATTAAAACCTTTGAAAACCTTCTTCAGACCTTTAAGTTTCATGAAAAAGCTTAAACATAGGATACCCCTGAACTGTAATTTCCTTCCAAGTTGTTTATACCCTTTCACCAAATCCAGGACAAGAGCCCCACATGTTGAAGTATTTAAAAGGTTTCCTACATCAGCACCATACTGGCTAAAAGAAATGAGAGCAGGATAGTGGTCAAAAAGACCTTCTGGAAAAAAATTAGCAACGGTGTTAGGCATGGCAGAGAACCATTCATCATTAACCATCACCCTGTCTATCTTGCTATAGAAACTTTTTTCAGCATTTTGCTTATTAGTCTAAGTATAGAAGGCCCCTATACTCTTAATATCACTCAAGGAACATCTTTGAACATAATTCCTGAATTCATCAACCTCAGAAAGGGAGACAGGAGACCCTAATCTTTCATTCAAGTTCATAAAATTGTCAAAATCTCCACACACCATCCATGGACAACTAATGCTAATACTAAAACTTTCTAGCTCCTTCAGCAAACCATCTCTCCCAGAATCAACATTGAAGCCATAAAAAGAAGAGCACTTAAACTGCAACCCAGATCCTCTATGCACCACCTCACAGTGAATAACTTGAGCATGAACACTAACAATATTGACATGAAACACCTGAGGTCTCCACATGACCGAAATTCTACCATTGGGATGATGAGACTTATTTGTAACAATACTCCATTCAGAAGAGAAATGAAGCTGCATAGCTTTAAATTTATCAGCTTTAATTCTAGTTTCATAGAGCCCCATTATACCAACTTATATTAACAGCAAGAAACATACTAATCTCAAGCTTCTTGTTGGTTTTGTTGAGGTCGCTTATGTTCCAACTGTAAAGGCTATTCATGAGAACATGAAGCCCCCACAACCTATTTGCTGGACTCCCCCACCTTAAATACAACACCTTCCTTATCAACAGTAGCGATATCCATCTTAATCTGTTGGTTCTCCACAACTGTATCCTCACTATGCTCTGGATCTTCTATTACATCCAGATCCTGAGGTAAATCATAATGCAAAGAGGCAAAGGTATTGTGAGTATTAATGAAAATCACCTCCTGCACGTTCCCTTTCCCTCTCCTGTCAATCCTCTGGAAACCCTCAACATCAACTTCAGGAGCAGCTTCTATCTTGGCATCCATTGTTGAACAACTTTCTACTTTCAATTACTTGCCTCATGCCCATAGCATTTGTATATGGAACACAAAACTGGGTTCCATTCATACTCCACCTGCTGTACCACCTTCAAACCCCTTTCATTATCAAAACAAATCTCGGATGGGAACATCTGATCCAAACTGACTTCAATCAGCAATCTAGCATAAGAGAGCTTCTCCTTTGCCTATGTGGCTTTATCCAGTTTCACAGCTTTACATCCTTGATCTCTCAATCTCATCAGTAAATTTTTTCCCCAGTATGTCAGATCTAGCCCAGGCAAGATGATCCACAATGGTACTGTCATGATATCTTCTTTCCTCAAATTCATGTCAGCAATCCAAGGTTTGAAGATGAGAGGTTTCTTGTCAAAAATTTGAAATCCAGCCTCAATTGCCTTGTTCCTACCCTCCAAAGAAGCAAACCTGACAAGAAAAATCCCCTTTGGCAACAATGACACCTTATCCACCCCATGCTATCCCAAAATCCTTCTAAAGTACCCATCCATGACACCATGTGGAGGATTTGCACCTAGTACACAACATACTAGGGCATTCTGCCAATACTCCAACTCCTCCTGAATGTCATCTAAAGAGATTTTGAGCAGAGGTGCACCACAAAAGGCATCCTTAGGAACCCCACAACCCCCCCCCCTTATGACCTCCATCACCAGTGACCCCTCCTCCTACTTCCTCATCAATAGGTGGAAGAGGTTTATTAATGTTACTTACCTGCTCATTGTCTAACACTGTGAACCAGGAACTGAGTTGCTTTCTAGCTGATGATTGCTGTTTTAGGTGCTTAATAGATTCTTTCTCAGAGAGAATCTCCTCGTCCAATCTCTTGGGAGTGGCCATAGTTGAAGAGGAAGACTGCAAATCCAATGGAACAATACTAGCCGTGGCAATAGCTTTGTTACCTATGCTCAAATCCTCCTCATTACTACTGCTTTGTGTTTTTGATTTAGATTTTCAGAATGTTGATTCCTAGAACGAGAACCAAAGCTATTCGTCCTAGGGAGCCCCCTTCCCCTTGGTCTCTGTGCCATGGCGGCTATGGTGCAGAAAACAATCTATCAATTAGAGAGAGGTCAGAGCTTCTCTCTTTAGGGTTTCCTGATATTCATATTCAACGCTTTTCAACTATTTTTCATATTTAATGCTTTTTGACGATCGTTAGAGTTATAAGCGTATTTGTCATTCAATTGAAACAAAATTTTCAAATTTGATATTGTTCTGGTTAGAAAAGAAATAGTTTGATGATTTTAACAATAATAAGCTTTAAATTTAGAAGAATTGCGGCTGCAATTGCTGTTCATGTTTAATGATTCTTAATGATCGATAGTGTTTTAAGTCTATTTCACTTTCAATTGAAAAAGCAATTTAAATTCTTTTGTAAAATTGGATCTCATTCTGGTTAGTTATCAACAAAATTGATTATTTTTATCATAGTTGGATTTGAAATATTAAAAATCGCGGTTGTAACATGTGTTCCTATTTGATGCTTTTTAACGATCGTTATCGTTTTAAGCGTATTTCTCCTCCAATTGATGAAGCAATTGAAACTATTTTTTAAAATTGCATCATCTTATGGTTAAGTATAATAAATTATGATAGTTACAATGATCCTAGGCTTTCAAACAATAATACTGGCGACCGCAATTGCGGTTCATATTTAACGCTACTAAGCGATCGTGAGCATGTTAAGCTTATTTCTTTTTCAATAAATGGACAAATATAACCTATTTTAATGATTGCACCATGATTTGAAGAGATACCAAAAATAATGATCACTTTAGTAAAACTCCATTTTCAAATTATAATTACGGATGCAATTGCTTTTATAGTTAACGTTGTTTAACGATCGTCATCATTTTAAGCCTATTTCTTTTTCAATTGATGAACAAATTAGGGTTATGTTTTTGAAATTGGAAAACTGTTGATTTGATATCAAAAATATTGATCATGAAATCCATACTTGGCTTTAAAATTACAAGAATTTTTTGTTGAGTTTTTGTTCATATTTACTGCTTTTTAATGATAGTGGCGTATTAAGCGTATTTCTCTTTCAATTGACGAACCAATTGAAACTATTTCTTAAAAATGGAACATGTTCTGATTATACACAACCAATATTGATCATTTATATCAGACTTTGCTTTCAAATTTTAAAAATTGCATTTGCAATTGTTTTACATATTTATCGCTTTTGAACGATCGATAGTGTTTTAAGCCTATTTCTGTTTCCATTGATAAATCAATTGCAATTACTTTTTAAAATTGGATCTCATTATGGTTAGCTATAAAAAAAAAATGATTTTTTTAATCATGCTTGGATTTGGAATAATAAGAATCGCAGTTGCGATTTGTGTTCATATGTAACGCTTTTTAACGACCGTTAGCGTTTTAAGCCTATTTCTCTTTCAATTGACGAATCAATTGTAGTTATTTTCAGAGTTGAATCATGTTTGGGTTAGATACCATCAATTTTGATTATTTCAATCATATTCGATTTTTAAATAAAATTAATTACGATCGCAATTGCCTTTCATGTTTAACGCTTTTCAACGATCGTTGTTGTTTTAAGAATATTTCTCTTTCAATTGACAAACAAAGTATAACTAGTTTTTGTTATAGGATTATGTTATGGTTAGAATTCAAAAATATTGTTTATTTCAATCACACTAGGCTTTGAAATAATAAGAATTGCGGTTGCAATTGCTTTTCACATTCAACTCTTTTTAGCGATCGTTAGCGTTTTAAGCCTATTTGTCCTTAAGTTGACGAACCAACTGCAATTATTTTTTTAAATCAAATCATTATTTAATTATATATCACAAATATGTATCAATTTAATCACACACGACATTTAAATAATGAGAATTGCGAATGTACTGCCTGTTCTGATTTAACGCTTATTAACGATGGTTTGAGTTTTAAGCATATTTCTCTTTTAATTGACTAACCCATTGAAACTATTTTATGAAAAGAGAAAATTTTTACATTAGATACCAACAAAATTATTCATTTCAATCAAACTTCACTTTACAATAAAAAGAATTTATGTTGCAATTGCTTTTCATATTTAACGATTTTTGACAATCGTTAGCGTCGTGAGCGTATTTCTCATTCAGTTGGAAAAATCACTTGAAACTACTTTTTCCAAACTACATAGGGTTCTGGTTAGGGAAAATCAATTTGATGATTTTAACCATAATTGGCTTTCAAGTAAGAAGAGTTGCGGTTGCAATTGTTGTTCATATTTAACGCTTCTTAATGATCGATTGTGTTTTAACTCTATTTCCCTTTCACTAGATAAAGCAATTGAAATTAATTTGTCAAATTGGATCGCATTCTGGTGAGTCATCAACAAAAGTGATTTTTTTCATCATACTTGGATTTCAAATATTGGAAATAGCGGTTGTAATTGGTGTTCCTATTTGACGCTTTTTAACGATCGTTAGCGGTTTAAGCGTATTTCTCTTTCAATTGATCAAGCAATTGAAACTATTATATAAAATTGCATCGTGTTCTAGTTATATATAAGCAATTATGATTATTTTAATCATCCTAGGATTTAAAAGAATTATGCTGGCGATTGCAATTGCGGTACATATTTAAGGCTACAAAACGATTGTTAGCATTTTAAGCATATTTCTCTTTCGACGAACCAATAGAAACTACTTTTGTGATTGACACATGATTGGATGATGATCAATAGACCTGGTTTTCTTTCATCCCTTGCTTTATTCATCATTGGATGATGTTTTTTAATTAGGTTTGAGCATAGATTGATAAGTAAGTAATGAACTTTTACCCAAAAAAAGTGAAAAAGATCAAAACATTAAAATCGTTAAAAGTTGGAATTTTCTTGGTTGGACTTTCAGGTTCTTGATTTTTGGATTAAGACCTATTTCATGCCTTCTTTTTCATTCATTGGATGAATATGGATTGTATATAGTGTTTTAGATCAGATTCGCTTACCTTTAACTTGATTTGAATGAGTTTCCAAACGATTTTTTCAAGCATATCGCTAGCAATCAGTTCTAATCGTTACTTTCTTTGCTATGTTTCTTGGTTCGAATACCTGATTTTTCGTGTTCATTACTCATCAGTTCAATATATTAGGTTTCATATTTAGGGTTTAATGATTAGATCACAAAAAATCCCAAAATTTGAAGCCCAAACTAGCCACCAAACTTCTTGTTGCGAATCTGCCCAGAAAAACCTGATTAAAATCAAAGGTGATTTCGGGTTCTTTGGGGCAAACTATGTACATGGTGGGCATGGCACATATTTTAGGGTTTGTAGGGAATTTTTTTTCTAGGTTGGGAGCCACGGTATTGGGTCAAACAATGATGGGTTTTTTGGGCTAAACCGTGGGCAAGTGGGTAAGGGTCTAGGCGATGGGTTTAGGTTTTGTGTTAGGGTCTTGTTTCTTGGAAGCCTTGCGCCACAAGAATCATGTGTAGGACGTACATTATTGGCCGTTTGGGCTCGAGACCAAGGCATGGCAATCAAAACTAAATTGGATTCAGTTAGATGGGCCAAAAGCTAATTGGATTCGTTCAAAACCTAACTTGGATATTTGGGTTCTGTGCTTTGATGTCCCATAAGCTCACACACGGGCCTCCCACTAGTCCATATGGGCCCAAATGGGTCGTGGTACAAAATGGGCTTTTGTGGTCTAGATGTACGCACGGGCCCTTGTCAAATCTTGTAAGTTTAGTTAGTGATTAATTAGATTTATCATTACTTGAAATAAAAATTATATCCTTTGTTAAAATAAATTTCATTTGTTTCATGGATTATGCCTAGTTTATTTATTTGATCACACGTCTACGTGTTTTAAATGTGAAAGTTAAAAGCATGTTTTATGTGATGCATGTTAAACTAGGTCACCCATGTGACATGGGTGAATGAATGATTCTTAGTTATGATGTAGTATGGCCCAAAATATGATAATGTAAACTGTTTTGTATTTGTTGTAAAGGAAATCCTACATTGTTTGTCTGTTTACTTTGAATATAATTTATTGCTTTCATAGGGTAGTTTAAATTACATTGCAAATACAAGACTCGTAATGTGGAGATGAAGTCTTTGAGGAGTTCAACATTCAAGTTGGAGCCAGGAAGATTAAATCATTAGGGGTTCTTAAGGGGGCACACTAGGACCATTTTAAATATCGCTTTAAATAACGCATTTTATTGCTTTATTTATCGTATTTTGATTCATTATGTTTTGATAAATAAATGAGTTCACCTGTTTATTGAAAACTTAAAGAAATCAAAGTCTCAAAATATTGAGCTCATTATTCTCCCAAACAACGATCACCCTTCTAACCCTTGATTGTAAGTTGGTGAGGTCTGCAAAGTAGTGCACCGCTTTCAATCTTGGAAAGATGCGGGTAAATCATAATGTTGAGACTTACAGATCGTGTTGGTTAACTCGACAATATGATCGAGAGTCTCACATGTTGGGGTACAAGGATGACATGTGGGATATGTTCATCCAAGAATCACATTGGATGTGATTAGCATAGGTTTGCTTTCCTGTTTTAACCAATGTGTTTGTTAGGCCAAAGTCTTGCGACATTGGCGTAAAATGGGATCTTGGAATCGCTATATCCGTAGTGACATTTTTTGTATGAATATAGTGGAATAGTTTGGCCATTTTGAGAATTATAAAAGCTATTTCATTATAAATGTACTAAATTTTGCATTGAAATCTATTTTGTAGAAACGGCAAAGAAAAACAACAACTCAAACTTGAATTTAAGGTCGATACTCGACAAAGAATGGTTGAATAGAACCACCTATGTCGATTGGTATCGCAACCTCAAGATCGTGTTGAAACATGAAAAGTTGGAACACGTCTTAGAGACACGCGTTCCCACTCTTCCGGCAAATGGTGGAACTCAAGCCCAAATGGCTGTCACCAAAGAGCAAAGGATTACACCGACGAGGTCACTTGTATCATGTTAACAAGCATGAAGTATAATATACAGAAGCAGTTTGAGAGCTACGATACTTATATTATCAATATTGCGCTTTAAATCATGTTTAAGAAGCAAAAGCGTATTGAGATGTACAAAGTGCACAGACTGATCAGGGAGGCTACTCTCGTCGAAGGGAAGCCTGTTAGTCCCCATGTCTTGGTGATGATAGCCATCTTTGAGAGATTAGAGCGACTGGGGTGTGTTTACCTACAACTGATTCAAGTAGAGATTGTCTTACACTCGGTGCATAAGGGGTATAGCCAATTCAGGCAAACATACCATATGTAGGGGATGGACAATACTCTTCATGAGCTTCATTAGTGGCTCAAGGCTGCAGAGCCGGAGGTGAACCTAGCTTCAAGCAAGAAGCAAGTGCTGTATGTCGAAAAGGGAAAGAAACCAGCAACTTCTAAGGGCAAACCATTGAAGGGCAAGGGAGGAGTGTCAAAATCCAAGCACCAACAAAAGGTCGCCAAGAAGAAGTTGTCTGTTGACGAAAGTGAATGTTTCTATTGCCAAAAGAAAGGGCATTGGAAGAGAGACTGCCCAAAACTGAAAAAGGACCAGAAGAATGGGATAGCCCCAAGCACTTTAGGTATCTTTGTTGTTTAAGTAAATTTGGCTACATAAACTTCTGATTGGGTATTGGATACCGGCTCTGGTGCTCACATTTTATCAAAAGTGCAGGGACCAAGGCAGCCTAGGAAGGTGGCTAAGGATGTGGTGGACCTACGAGTTGGAAATGGAGCCTGAGTTGCTCTCGTGATCGTAAGAACCTATGTTTTGTCTTTGCCTTTGGGTTTTATACTTGAGTTCAATAATTATTATTTTGTTCCAAGTATTAGCAAAAACATTATTTCAGCCTCCATATCGGAAATAGCAGGCTTTTCTATGATAATCAAGAATGGTTCTTGTTTGATTTCAAAGAATGATATGTTTTATTGTGAGGCTCGTTTACATAATGTGCTTTATTTATAAATTTTGACAAAAGCATACTCGCTATCAGTAACAAGAAGGCTAGACCCAGTGATTCTAACCCCACATCTAAAGGATGTCAATTAGGCCATGTAAATGTGAAATGCATTCAAAAACTTTTAAAGGAAGGGATTCTGACATCATATGACCTCGAGTAATTTGATATTTGCGAATCATGTTTACTTGGGAAAATGACAGAGTCACCTTTTTCTGGAAAGGGTGAGCCTGCAAATGAACTATTTGGTGTCATACATACAGATGTATGTGGACCAATGAGTTCGACAGCCAAAGGTGGGTTTAGCTACTTCATTACGTTTACGGATGATTTGAGTAGATATGAATATGTCTAGTTAATGATGCACAAACATGAAAGTTTTGATAAATTCAAAGAGTTTCAAAGTGAAGTAGAAAATAAACAAGGCAAGAAGATTAAAGAACTTTGACCGGATCGAGGGGACGAATATATGAGCCTGGAATTTGATGAACATGTAAAAGGTTGTGGAACATTTTCACAACTAACTCCACAAGGAACACCTCAATGGAATGGTGTGTCCGAAAGGAGAAATCAAACATTATTGGACATGGTTCATTCTATGATGCGTCTAGCCGATCATCCTATTTCTTTTTGGGGATATGCACTCAAGACGGCTGCATTCACACTAAACAAGACTCCATCCAAAGCCGTTGGGAAGACACCACCTGTAATTTGGACAGGACAGCCTCCCAAATTGTCTTTTCTATTTTGGGGGTGCGAGGCGTAGGTAAAGAGATTGCTCAAAGATAAGCTTTCACCAAAATAAGACAAATGTTTCTTTGTGCGATACCCAAAGGAAACAAAGGGTTATTACTTTTACAACCAGTCTGAGAACTAAGTATTTGTTGCTCTAAATGGTGTCTTTTTGGAAAAGGAGTTCATTTCCAACGAGGCAAGTGGGAGAAATGTGCATCTTGAACAAATTCAAGATGAATAACAAATGGAGCAGGATACAGGTGCAGGTCTTTTTGAAGAAGTTGCACCTGTTCAGAATGTTGAAGAAACAACTCCAGATAAAAATCAGAAAAAATAAAAACTCTAGAGGTTATACCAACTAACTCGATAAGGTTTGAAAGTGTCATGACTTAGCCGGATAGATACGTGTCTATCTTTATGACTGAGAACTGTGACATCTTTCTTATAGAATGTGACGAGCCAAATACCTATATGGAAGCCACGAAGAGTCTAGATTCCAGCAATTGGCAAGAGGCCATGAAAACTGAAATGGATTCTATGTTAGAGAACCAAGTATTGGACTTGGTGGATTTGCCGAATGGAGCTAGGCCCATCGGGTGCAAATGGATCTTTAAGATCAAGACGCAAAAGGATGTAAACATACTTATTTTCAAGGCTAGACTTTTTGCAAATGGTTATAGATAAATCAACGGGATTGACTATGACGAGACTTTCTCACCTGTTGCTATGCTTAATCCCTTCGGATACTCCTAGCGATTGCCGCTTGTTACGTTATGAAATTAGGCGAATGGATGTAAAAAAAGCCTTCTTGAATGGGTTTCTCAACAAGGATGTTAATATGACATAGCTGAAAGGTTTTTTTTTATCCAAGAAATGCTGGGAAGGTATGCATGCTAAAGAAATCTATTTATGGGTTAAAACAAGCATCCCATAGCTGGAATCTGCGTTTTGATGAAGCCATAACACAATTTGGTTTTATCAAAAATGAAGAAGAACCTTCTATATACAAGAGTTTTACTATTATCAAACCCAAACATTATCCAACTGTAAAAATTAGGGCAATTGATTCATCACTTGAAAGAGAAACAGACCTAAAAACGCTAACGATCATTAAAAAGCGTTAAATATGAAAACAAATTACAACGGCAAGACTTAATATTTGAAAGCCAAATATGATTAAAATAATTGAATTTGTTTATAAATAACAATAACGAGATCAAATTTTACAAAATAATTTCAGTTTGTTTTTCAATTGAAAGAGAAATAGGCTTAAAACACTATCGATCGTTAAAAAATGATAAATATGAAAAGCAATTGCAACTGCAATTCTTAAAAATTTTAAAGCCCAGTGTGATACGAATGATCAATATTGGTTATATATAACAAGAACATGTTCCATTTTTAAAATGTGGTTTCAGTTGGTTTGTCAATACAGAAGAAATACGTTTAATAAGCTACAATCGTAAAAAAAGTAGTAAATATGAAAAGATTTTAATTGCTTTTCCAATTGAAAGAGAAATGCACTTATGACGCTAAAGATCGTCAAATAAAAGTTAAATATGAAAAGCAATTGCAAAAGAAATTCTTTTTATCGTAATGCCAAGTATGATTGAAATGATCTATGTTTTTTGTATCTAACCCAATCTAATTCTATTTTCCCTTTTATGAAATATTTTCAATGGGTTTGTCAATTTTAAGAGAAAAACGCTTAAAACAATAACAACGTTGAAAAGCGCTAAACATGAAAGGAAATTGCAACCGTAATTCATTTTATTCAAAAGTTGAGTATGATTGAAATCATAAAAATTGATGGTATCTACCCCAAACCTGTTCATGTTCAGAAAATAAATGCAATTGATTCATCAATTGAAAGAGAAGTAAGCTTAAAACACTAACGATCGTTAAAAAGCATAAAATATGAACACATATTAAAACCGCGATTTTTAAGATTTGAAAGCCGAGTATAATTAAAATAAACAATTTTGTTGATAATTAACCAGAATGAGATCTTTTTTCACAAAATAATTTCAATTAGTTTTTCAATTGAAATAGAAATAGGCTTAAAACACTATCGATCGTCAAAAAGCGTTAAATACGAACAGCGATTACAACCGCAAATCTTCTTACTTGAAATCCAATTATGATTTAAATCATTGAATTTGGTTATATATAACCAGATCATGATTCAGTTTGAAAATAAAACAATTCCAATTGCCTTGACAATTGAAAGAGAAATATGCTTACAATGCTAACTATCGTCAAATAGCGTTAAATATGAACGGCAACTGCAACATAAATTCTTTTTATAGTAAAGCCAAGTATGATTGAAATGATCAAATTTTTTGGTATCTAACCTGTAAATGTTCCTTTTGTATAAAATAGTTTCAATGGGTTAGTCAATTTTAAGAGAAATACGCTTAAAACGCAAACGATCGTTAAAAAGCGTCAAATATGAACAACAATTACAATCGTAATTTATAATATTTATTAAAGACGATCATGTTTAAATAACCCATTTTGTTTATAAATAACCAGAACAATATCCAATTTTACAAAATAATTTCAATTGGTTTTTCAATTGAATGAGAAAAAGAAAAAGGCTTAAAACACTTTCAGTTGTCAAAATGCATTATATACGAACAACATTTCCAACACCAATTCTTCTTACTTGAAAGCTGATTATAGTTCAAATCATACAAATTTTTCATATTTAACCAGAATATTATCTAATATGAAAAAATATGTCCGATTGCTTTGCCAATTCAAAGACAAATACACTTGTAACGCTAACGATCATCAAAGAGCTTTACATATGAAAAGCAATTGAAAAAGAAATTATTATTGTCGTAATACCAAGTATGATTGAAATGATAATGTTTTTGGCATCTAACTCAAACATTTTCCATTTTCATAAAATAATTTCAATTGGTTTGTAAATTTAAAGAGAAAAACACTTAAAACAATAACGATCGTTAAAATGCGTCAAACATGAAAGGCAATTACGACCGTAAATAATTTTATTTGAAATTAGAGTATGATTGAAATCATAGAAATTGACGGTATCTCACCAAATCATGATCCAGTTCTTAAAATTATTTCAGTTGATTCGTCAAAGAGTAATAGGCTTAAAACGCTAACGATCGTTAAAAAGTGTCAAATATGAACACCAATTACAACCGCAATTTTAAATATTTTAATGCTGACTATGTTTAAAATTATCAATTTTGTTGATTAATAACAAGAAAAAGATCAAATTTTACAAAATAATCTCAGTTTTTTTTTCAATTGAAAGAGAAATAGGCTAAAAACACTTTTATTCGTAAAAAAGCGTTAAATGCGAACAGCAATTGCAACTGCAATTCTACTTACATGAAAGCTGATTATGATTGAAATTACAAATTTTGGGCATATACAACCAGAACATGATCCATTTTGACAAAATATTATTGATTGCTTTTCCTATTGAAAGAGAAAGATGCTTGTAACGCTGACGATCGTCAAAAGGCGTTAATAACGGAAAGCAATTGCAACAGAAGTTCCTTTTATTGTAAAGCTAAGTACCATTGAAATGATCAATGTTTTTGGTATCGAACCCGATAACATTCCCTCTTTATAAAATAGTTTCAATTGGTTTGTCAATTTAAATAGAAATACGCTTAAAACAATAACGATCGTTAAAAAGCGTTAAACATGAAAGGCAATTGCGACCGTAATTGATTTTATTTAAAACTTGAGTATGAATTGAATCATATAATTTGATGGTTTCTACCCCAAACCTGATCCATTTATGAAACTAAATGAACTTTATTCGTCAATTGAAAGAGAAATGGGCTTAAAACGCGAACGATCGTTAAAAAGCGGTAAATCTGAACAGAAATTACAACCGCAATTTATAAGATTTGAAAGCTGAGTATATTTAAAATAATAAATTTTGTTGATAATTAACCATAAACAGATCCATTTTTACAAAATAATTTCAATTGCTTTTTCAATTGAAAGAGAAATAAGCTTAAAACACTATCGAACGTCAAAAAGCGTCAAATACAAACAGCGATCCCGACCGCAATTCATCATAAATGAAATCCAGTTATGATTGAAATCATTATAATTGGTTATATATAACCATAAAATGATTCATTTTTAAAAAGTATTTTCAATTATGTTGGCAATTGAAAGAGAAATACGCTTATAACGCTAACGATCGTGAAAAAGCGTTGAATATGAACAGCAATTGCAACAGAAGATCTTTTTATAATAAAGACAGTATGATTGAAATGATCAAATTTTGTGGTAACAAACCTGAAAATGTCCCTTTTTAGAAAATAGTTTCAATGGGTTAGTCAGTATTAAGAGAAAAACGCTTAAAACACAAACGATCAATAAAAACCGTCCAATATGAACACCAATTACAACCGTCATTTATAATATTTGAAAGCCAAGTATATTTAAAATTATCAATTTTATTAATCACTATCCAGAGTGAGATCCAAATTTTAAAAAAAAAATCTATTGATTTTTCAATTGAAAGAGAAAAAGGCTTAAAATATTTTTGATCATCAAAAAGCGTTAAATA
>ONZA01012009.1:255672-280902 GCA_900322205.1 Kewa caespitosa | reverse complement strand
GTTTAACGCTTTTTAATGATCGCAGCCCACTTTGCTATTTTTGTGACCCTGACCTTCTAAATCAAATGACAGGTTGAGATACTTTTGACAACCCCCCGAGCCACTGTTTCCAGAATCAGACCCAATGGGCATTATTCGGACACCCACTATTTCGGAGACTTCCTCCGTTATGAGGAGCCTCGAAAAACAACCTATGGCCAAGGCAAGTCCCCCCGGTAGGCCCCCAAAAAAGAATGTACAGGTGAGGGCTCGACCCCCCCTCCCCAGAGAAAGACAGCCCTACAAGTTTGAAGTGGCATGATCATTCAAACAAAAGAGGCTCAAGAGAAGAATTAGGTTTCTTCTTCTTATATATCCTATCGTAGACATTGTTATATAACCCTATTTAAAAATCATAAAGTACCCTCTCTTTACTTTAGGTTGGCTTGAACATTTTAGGTTATCCAAAAGTAATTTTTTTGACATAGCAAAACATTCAGCGTGTTTAGCCTATTTCTCATACAATTGACGAATCTATTGCAGTTATATTTAGAATTGGATCATGTTTGGGTTACATACCTTCAATTTTGATGATTTCAATCATACTTGACTTTTATATAAAATCAATTATGGTCATCTTTCATGTTTAACTCCTTTTAAAGATCATTATTTTTTTAAGCGTAGTACTCTTTAAAATGACGAACAAATCATAACTATTTTTTTTTATAATTGATCATACAATAGTTATAGTTAAATAATATTGATGATTTCAATCATACTAGTTTTTCAACAAACTAGAATTGTGGTCCCAAATGCTTTTCACATTTAACGCTTTAACGATCATTGTGTTTTGAGCCTAGTTGTCTTTCCGTTGACGAACCAACTGCAATTAGTTTTTGCAATCGCTTTTCACATTAAACGCTTTAACGATCGTTACGTTTTGAGCCTATTTGTCTTATCGTTGATGAACCACCGTAATTTATCAAATTTAATCACACACGGCTTTTAAATAACGAGAATTGTGAACGCAATGGTTGTTCAAATTTGACACTTGTAATGATCGCTTGCGTTTTTAGCGTATTTCTCTTTAAATTGACCAAACCATTGAAACTATTTAATAAAAAGGAAACATGTTCATATTGCATATTAACAAAATGGATCATTTGAATTGTACTTGGCTTTACGATAAAATGAATTCTTGTTGCAATTGCTTTTCATATTTATGGTTTTTTGACGATCGCTAGTGTTAAAAGCGTATTTCTCTTTCAATTGACAGAGCAATTGAAAATAGTTACTCAAGTTTGATCATGTTCTGGTTAGATATAACCAATTTTTATTATCTCAATCATAATCGGCCTTCAAGTAAGAAGAATTATGGATTCAATTGCTATTCATATTTAACGCTCTTTAATAATCGATAGTGTTTTAAGACTATTTCTCTTTCAATTGAAAACCCAATTGAAATTCTTTTGTAAAATTTGATCTTGTTCTAGTTACATATTAAAAAATTTGATTATTATAATCATACTCAGCTTTGAAATATTAACAATCACGGTTGTAATTGGTGTTCATATTTAACGCTTTCTAACGATCGTTAGAGTTTTAAGTGTATTTCTCATTCAATTGATGAACCAATTAAAACTATTATTTTTATTTACACCATGTTCTTGTTAGATATAAACACTTACTATTATTTAAATCAACCTAGGATTTCAATCAATTATACTTGCGACTGCAATTGCTGTTCATATTTAACGCTATGAAACGGTAGCAATTTAAGCTTATATCTCTTCAATTGACGAACCAATAGAATATATTTTTAAAATTGGAACATGTTTTGAACACATACAGAAAATATTTATCATCTCAATTGAACTCTATTTTCAAATAATAAGAATTACGGTTGCAATTGCTTTTCATAGTTAACGCAGTTTAACGATCCTCATCGTTTGAAGCATATTTCTTTTCAATTGACGAACCAATTAAAATATATTTTTGAAATAAGAAATTCATTGATTTGATATCAACAACATTGATTAGAAAAATTATACTCGGCTTTAAAATAAAAATAATTTCAGGTTGAATCTTTGTTCATATTTACTGCTTTTTAACCATTGTACCGTATTAAGCGTATTTCTCTTTCAGTTGACGAACCACTTGAAACTATTTGTTTAAAACTGGAACAAGGTTAGGTTAGATACAAAAAATATTAATCATTTAAATCATACTGGGACTTCAAATTATAATGATTGCAGTTGCAATGCTTTTCATATTAATTGATAATTTTACGATCAATAATGTTCTAAGCTTATTTCTCTTTCAACTGAAAACTCAATTGAAACTCTTTTGTAAAATTGGATCTGGTTGTAAATAGTTATAAATAAATTTGATTATTTTAGTAACACTTGGCATTCAAATAATATGAATTGCAATTGTAATTTGTGTTCATAATAAACGCTTTTTAATGACTGTTAGCGTTTTAAGCCTATTTCTATTTGAATTGACGAATCAATTGAAGTTATTTCTAAAGTTGGATCATGTTTGGGCTAGATACCATAAATTTCATGATTTCACTCATACTTGACATCATTTCATGATTTCACTCATACTTGACATTTAAATAAAATGAATTACGTCGCAATTGCCCTTCATGTTTAATAGAATCTATTGATGGTTATAATTCAAATTTATTCATGATTTCAATATAACTAGGCATTCTAATAATTAGAAATGCCGTTGCAATTGCTTTTCAAATTTAACGCTTTTTAACGATTGTTAGCGTAGTATTAAGCCTATTTGTCTTTCAGTGGATGAACCATCTGCAATTATTTTTTGACATCAAAATATCAATTGATTATACAACCAATATTTATCAATTTGATCATTTTAATCATACTGAGCATTCAAATTATAAGAATTGCAGCTGCAATTGCTTTCCATGTTCAACACATTTTCACCATCGAAAATGTTTTAAACATCTTTATCTTTCAATTGGAAAAAGAATGGAAATTATTTTTTAAAAATTGATCTCGTTTTGGCTGGGTATAAACAAAATTTATCATTTTAATCATACTTGGCTTTCAAATATTTAGAATTGCGGTTGTTATTTGTGTTCATATTCACGCTTTTTTAACGACCGTTAGCGTTTTAAGCCTATTTCTTTTTCAATTGACGAATAAATTGCATTCATTCTAAGAACTGGATTAGGTTTGGGTTAGATACCATCAATTTTGATGATTTCAATCATACTAGACTTTTAAAGAAAATTAATAACGGTCTCAAATGCCTTTCATGTTTAACGCTTTTTGACGATCGCTATTGTATTAAGCGTATTTCTCTTTAAAATGCCAAACCAATTGAAACTATTTTATGAAAAGGAAATATGTTTGGTTTAGATACTAAAAACATTGATAATTTCAATCATATTTGGCTTTACGGTAAAAAGAATTCATGTTGCAATTGCTTTTAATATTTAACGCTTTTGAATGATCGTTAGCGTCATAAGCGTATTTCTCTTTTAATTGGCAAAGCAATTGGAAATGTTTTTTCAAATTATATGATTTTATGGTCAGATATGACAAATTTTGATGATTTCAATCATAATCGGCTTCAAGTAAGAAGAATTGCGGTTGCAATTGCTGTTCGTATTTAATGCTTTTTGACGATCGAGAGTATTTTAAAGCCTATTTCTCTTTCAATTGAAAAATTGATTGAAATTAATCTATAAAATTTGATCTCGTTATGGTTAGTTATCAACAAAATTGATTATTTTAAACATTCTCTTATTTCAAATATTAAAAATCGCGGTTGTGATTGGTGTTCATATTTGACAATTATTAACAATCGTTTGCATTTGAAGCATATTTCTCTTTGAATTGACTAACCCATTGAAAATATTATATAAAAAGGGAACATGGTCAGGTTACATACCAACAAAACGGATCATATCAATCGTACTTGCCTTTACGATAGAAAGAATTTCTGGTGCAATTGATTTTAATATTTAACGCTTTTTGGCAATCGTTAGCATTATAAGCGTATCTCTCTTTCAATTGTCAAAGAAATTGAAAAAAAATTTATTCTAATTGAATCATTGTCTGATTAGATATAAATAATTTTTATGATTTCAATCATAATTGGCTTTCAAGTAAGAAGAACTGAGGTTGCGATTGCTGTTCGTATTTCACGCTTTTTGACAATCGGTAGTGTTTTAACCCTATTTCTCTTTCAATTAATAATCCAATTGACAAATCTAGTTATTAAAATTTACTATACCAAATTATAGTTAAAGAAAATTATAAACAGAATATGAAACGTAACTAAAATACAAAAAGTAAACTTAAGCAAAAGCAAATAAAATTTAAACAAGGAGATTTGAGTAAATACTTACGTTTATTGATGATATTCAGAAAACTAGAAATTTGTACAAGGGAACTGGTACACTTCAACACTCACACACTAAGTTTATGGAAACTCACACATATCCTGTGGGAACTCACACACTAAGCTTACAACTTTCGAAAGAGAACTCCACCTCTCAACAGAGTGAGAGCATGATATATATAGGGAAAGTATAGCCTAATATGACAACATATGGAGTTATGATATATATTTCCTATGTGATAATCTTGTAAAAGGAAGGATGCCTTCATGAAAAGAGCTTGTCTCTTTATGTGATGGATGTAGCCTTCACGTGCATTTTGTTGGAAGTAACATGTATTCATGTGATGAGCTTGCCTCTTAATGTGATATATGCAGCCTTGATAGGGATTTTTGTTTCTTGATAAAATAAGGCGGTACTATTTGTCGTGTCCGGCGATTTTTGTTATAGTTTAATTTATTTTGTCTTTTTTGTTGTTTTGATGAGTGGCTTGCAAAAAGTCCGATTTTGAGGTGTCGATTTGAGTGTTGCTTCTTGATAGTATATTTTAACCTACAATTGAAAATATGATTAGTAAAGAATGTCCCTTACTTTTCCCAAGTGAAAATTAATTAGCTGGATCTTTTATTTTGTGGCCCTAATTTTTGCCAGGTAATACCACATGCGGAATCTTTTTGTTTTTTTGAAGATAAGGGTATTGAGGACATGGACCTCCGAATTGATCATTAAACGGAAAATGAACTTGTGATGATGATGATTCATTTGATGCTTGGATAAGCAACAAATTTTCCTTCTTGAGTAGCTGAATGTTTTTTTTTTTAGTTTCTCTATCTTAGACTCTTCTTTTGATTTTGAGTGGGATTCCTTTTCTTTTTTCGGTGTTGAGGGAGAAGAAATATCGTTGACAGCCTTCTCTATTTTCTTTTCATATATCATCTATTGTTGAACAATTTTGAGTGAATAGAAATTGTCAATGGCAAACTTGTCCCACCATTTGACTTTGAAGATCCTAACCATGGACATTGGATATGGTGGTGGATATTGCTGAGAAATTTCATAGGGCCAAGATACGATGCATGGAACTCCAAAATCCTTATGGAACATGACTTCTCTAATATAAGCATAATTGGATGTATTTTTTGAATAGATTTCGAAAGACTGTCTTACTTCAGTAGGAAAGATATCCTAGACACTTTCGGAATAATGCCACAATTCGTAGAACCATATTGGAATGCTATTAAGGCAGCACGTATCAAAGTTAATAAAGCATGAATGGTTGAAAGGTCTTAATAAAAAGCTTCAAACCAGGCTTTTTGGTGATCTATGTAGTTATATTCATGTGGTTGGTGAGGAATTGAGAATCGTTTTGGGGTACATATTAACATCCATTTTGATTGAGGAATAATTTTGAGTATTTTGCATTTTGAGTAGGTTGTTTTGGTTTTTTCTTTGTAGTCAAGGGTGTGCTCGATCTCTACGGAGTTGGTCTCAATTAAAATAAGTTCATAAAAGCATCTTGTTTTGAGGGATTGTGATTGGATGATGACAGTTCATAGGGAAAAGTGTCTCAGTTAATTTGGTAAGGTTAGACATTTGAGGTTGTTCTTGATATCGGGTAAGTATGGCCAACATTTTTGATTTTGTGATATAATGGAATTGATCAAGGTGGTTGGTTTGGATAATTTGGGTAATGTTTTATTGATCTATTTAACATTTGTGGAGCTGATGATTTTGTTTGGGAGGCGTGTAATGGGTATGTTTATGGCTTGTGAATAGGTTATAGGAGGGAAGTCTGTAAAGGCATCAAAACGGTTTCATGTAGGTATTTCTGATTTCGATAATTTGGATAGAATTTTTGAGGACCCTTAGCATAATCTTGCGGCCTTTGAATTCCTTTCCCTTTTTCTTTACTCATGAGGTTTCCAAAAAGTTTTCAATTTTGTTCCTGTCACTATACTCCTCATTTCTCCGCTGAAGAAATTCTCTTGTTAGGAAATAAATAAGAGAATTGTTTTTTCTTTTAATAAAATTCAATGTCAAAATAAAAAACGAAAAAGTATGGCTTGCCAACGAGAAACTATTGGTTTTGAGACAATATTTTGAACATCCTTTTGTAAAACTTCTTTCGCAGATTTGCAATCTATTTGTAGTAGAAATCTCTAACTATATAAATCACCTCAAAATTTAGAAATGTAAAGAACGATTGACAAAATTTTCTTTTTAAGAGTAGAATAATTCTTTTAGGGTTCGAGCAAAAAACCAAAATGAAATCTAAGTATTTGATCATTCTTTTGATCTTGTAATTGTTGTTTGAGTATACTTCCATAACCTAAATCAGATGCATCAGTTTCAACTATCATGAATGCATGAGGATGTTGTATTCCTAGACACGGAAGTGCTTTCACTTTGTTTTTGAGCATGCGGACAGTCTTACTATGCTTATGAGACCATGTAGCGGGATTCTTTTGTAATTGTTTGTATAAGCATGCAAAAAATTGTCTTAATTTAGGAAATAAATCTACGAGATAAGTAAGACATCCAAGTAATCGTTGAAGTTGATTGTTATCCTTTATTTCATCAGGAAATCTAGCAGCAAACTCAATTGCTCGTGTTACAGGTTTAACGGTTCCTTGATATATGTCGTGTCACAAAAATCAAATTTTTGTTTGAAATAATTTCATTTTTGGAAAAGAGAGAACTAAACCATTTTTTCTAATAATATGCAAAAATATTTGGTATTGTTTGAAATGTTGATCAATGGATGTTGAATAAATCAATACATCATCTATGTAAACAAAAATGAATTGAGTATACGGATTGAAAATATCATTCAGAATATTTTGAAATTCTAAATGAGCATTTTTTAAACCTAATGGCATGAAGTTCCATTTGTAAGGACCAAATGGTATAGTGAAAGCAATTTTATATTAATCTTTTTCATAAATTTGTATTTGCAAAAATCAACTTTTCATATCATATTTAGAAAATATTTTTGCATCATTGAGATGGCTTAAAAGATCATTTTTATTTGGAATAGGATATCATATACATTGGAGTACTTTATTTAAGGGTTTATAATTAATAACTAGCCTGGGAACTCCTATTTCTTTTTCTGCCTAATTCATAACATAAAAAGCAGTGCAACTCCATTGTGATTTAAATGGATGAATTAATTTCTTACCAAGAAGTGTTCGAATTTCATTTTTACAAAATTTCAGCATTTCTTTATTCATTTGTATTGGTCGAGCTTTGGTTGGAATGTTTTGGTCTGAATTCTTTTTTTCATATGGAAGAGAAACCACATGTTTCTTCCTTTCCCATGCATTTGGTATATTAGCATAAACTTCCTTTTGAAAAAGATCTTGTAGGTCTAATATTTTCTTTCGTAGAGATGGATTTTGTAATTGTTCTTCAAATTTGTGATAGAAAATTTCCTTTTGTAGAAAATTAATTTGAGATTTTTTATATTGTATCACATTAATTTGGTGGAAAATAGAAGATAATTGTATTAAGGCTATATCTATTTGAAAAACAAGTGAAAGGAATCGGAAAGAAATTTTCTATCCCATTATGTTTGTATTAACACCAGTTCTATCAACTGTGAAAGGATATATTTGGGTAATAAATGGGGTTCCAAGTATTATATCACAATTAATATCTCCTAATAGAATAAAAGTATTTTTGAAACAATATCCTTCATTACAAATATATGCTTTTGATAATTTATATTTAATTTTTAAGGTTTTCCATTGGCACCATGGAGTCTTTCAGAAGTTTTTTCAAAAGATGTAGAAGGTATTAATCCTTCTCTAACACAGTTTTGATTAGCACCACTATCAAGTAGTGCAATTGTTCTAGGATTAAAATCCATTCCGATTTTAAAAGATAAAAGAATATGCCACTTTCAAAAATTTACTTTTCAATAACATTAAGTTCATCTGGTGCAGGTTCTTGTGAAGATATTTGAATAGGAGGAAGTTAAGAAGTAGACGAGGAGGAAGATTGGTCTCCTGACATATTTACTTTGTGTTCTAAAATTGCTAGTCTTCTTAGTAGTTCAAGGACTTTTCTTCTAGACTAAAAAATTGTTGTTGGAGCTCTATAACTTGATTTTTGAAATTATTAATTTCATTTTGGAGATCTTTTGTGGTGATTTGTTTAAATATATTAGGAGTAGGATAGCGTTCAAAAACTTTTGTTAAGTTAGTAGGCTCTAAGGTGGGAATATGTCTTTTATTTAGTAATTAAATCCTTCAATTTTAGAAGGTATTCCTTCTTAATATCTAGGTCGTCTATTCGATCAATAAGTTCGAACAGAAATTCTTTTTCATCTTTATTTTGTGAAATGACATTTATACATTTTTCTAGGCAAATTGTTGATGATTCATTCGAAGAAGAAGAATGAGAATCGGAGTTAGTATGTATTTGAAGAACATAATCACTCTCTTCACAACTAGAAGGGCTTGTATTTGAAGAATCATATATTAGGAGTATAGAAGAAAGTTTCTCATATATGCACAAATTTCAGAATTTTTTTGCTTCATTTTACAATTTTTAGATTTTTCTCCTAAATGTCCACATTTATAACAGATTATGGGTCATTTAGAATTGTTCATGATTTAGTGAGCGTTTATAAATTTTATGAGATTTTTTGTGATAATGTTTAGATTTTTTTCATTTGGAGGGAAAAAGGGGCTTGAATTTTTGGAAGACCTAAAGCATCACAAAAACATCCAAGTTCTTTTCTACATTGAGTTTTTTCAGAAACATACTTTGACCGAAGCTTTAGCTCTTGGCAAAGAGATATGGCTTCCTTTTTGATAAAAACCAAAATTTGATCGTATGTCATATCATTGAAAGGAATTTCATCTTGTCCTAGTGTTACTCTTATCTTAATAAATGCTCCTTGAGAAAATAAGGATGCCATCAATTTTGATGATTTCGATCATACTCGACTTTTAAATAAAATGAACTACGGCCGCAATTATCATTCATGTTTAACGCTTGTAGTGATCGTTAATGTTTTAAGCATATTTTTCTTTAAATTGCCAAAACCATTGAAACTATTTTGTAAAAAGGAAATATTTTCGGGTTATTGGCATTCAAAAAATTAGAATTACTGTTGCAATTTCTTTTCACATTTAACGCTTTTTTTTACGAACGTTACAATTTGAGCCTATTTGTCTTTCCGTTGATGAACCAACTGCAACTATTTCTTGAAATAAAAATATTATTTGATTATGTACCATGTCATTTGTCAAATTTGATCTCACATGGCTTTTAAATAACGAGAATTGCAAATGCAATGGATGTTCACGACGCTTGTAACGATCGTTGCGGTTTAAGCGTATTTGCCTTTAAATTGACCAACCCACTGAAAATATTTTACAAAAAGGACACATGTTCAGGTTAGATATTAACAAAATGGATCATTTAAATTATACTTGGCTTAACGAAAAAATTAATTCCTGTTGCAATTCCTTTCATATTAAACGTGTTTTTTGACGATCGTCAGTGTTATAAGCGCATTTCTCTTTCAATTGGAAAAGGAATTGAAACTAGTTATTCAAATTTGATTATGTTCTGGTTAGATTACAAAATTTTGAGGATTACAATCATTATCGGCCTTCAAGTAAGAAGACTTGCGATCGTATTTGCTGTTCATATTTAACGCTTTTTAACGATCGATAGTGTCTTAAGCCTATTTCTCTTTCAATTGAAAAAATAATTGAAATTATTTTTTAAAATTGGATCTCGTTCCATTTTGGTAAAAGAAATTTGATTATTGAAATCATACTCGGCTTTGAAATATTAACAATCACGGTTGTAATTGGTTTTCATATTTAATGCTTTTTTAATGATTATTAGCGTTTTAAGCGTATTTCTCTTTCAATTGATGAACCAATTGAAACTATTATTTTAAATTGCAACATGTTGTGGTTGATATAAAAACTTACTATTATTTAGATCATCCTAGGATTTCAATCAATTATACTTGCGACTGCAATTGCTGTTCATATATAACGCTATCAAATGATCGTAGCGTTTTGATCCTATTTCTCTGTCAATTGACGAACCAACATAATAATTTTTTAAAATTGGAAAATGTTTTGAACTGATATAAAAATATTAATCATTTCAATTGATATCCATTTTCAAATGATAAGATTTACAGTTGGAATCGCTTTTAATAGTTGACGCTGTTTAACGATCCTCATCGTTCAAAGCCTGTTTCTCTTTTAATTGTTGAGACAATTAAACTTACAATTTTGGAGTTTGAAAATTGTTGATTTGATACCAAAGAAATTGCTCATATGAATCATAGTTGGCTTTAATATAACTGGAATTTCTGGTTGAATAGTTGTTCATATTTTGTCCTTTTTAACGATTGTAGCGTATTAGGCATATTATTCATTCAATTGACGAACCAATTGAAACTATTTATTTATTAATGAAACATTTTATTGTTGTATACAACCAATATTTATCATTTAAATCATACTTGGCGTTCAATTATAAGAATTGCGATTGCAATTGCTTTTCATATTTATTTAACGATCAATATTGTTTTAAGCCTACTTCTTATTCAATAGAAAACAAATTAAAATTATTTTGTAAAAATGGATATACTTGTCTATACAAAATTTATTATTTAAATCATATTGGGCTTTCAAATATTAAAAATCACGGTTGTAATTTGGTGTTCATAATTAACGCTTTTTAACAGTCGTTAGTGTTTTAAGCGTTTTTCTCTTTAAATTGTGTAGCACATTGAAACATTTTCTTAAAAAGGGAACATGTTAAGGTTAGATATCAACAAAAATTAATCATTTCAATCATACTTGGGTTTACGATAAAAAGAATTTATGTTGCAATTGCTTTTTATATTTAACGCTTTTTAACTATGGTTAGCATTGTAACCATATTTCTCTTTCAATTGGCAAAGAAATTGAAACTAATTTTAAAATTGGTTCATGTTCTCGTTCGGTATAACTAATTTTGATAATTATAATCAGAATCAGCTTTCAAGTAAGAAGAAATTATGTTGCAATTTCTGTTCATATATAACGCTTTTCAAAGATCGATAGTGTTTAATGCCTATTTCTCACTCAATTGAACAACCAGTCAAAATAATTTTGTATGATTGGATTTCGTTGTAGTTAGTTATCAAAAAATGGAATATTTTAATCACACTCAACTTCCAAACATTAAAAATCGTTGTTGTAATTGGTGTTGATATTTAGCGCTTTTGAACGATCGTTAACGTTTTAAGCGTATTTCTCTTTCAATTGATGAACTAATTGAAATTTTTTTCTTTTTCTATATTTGCATCCTAGTTAGACAAAAACAATTACAATTATTTAAAAAGCTGACCACGATTACATAGAACAAATTTTGATGATTTCAATCATAATCATCTTTCAAAAAAGAAGAATTGTGGTTGCAGTTGTTGTTCGTAGTTGAAGCTTTTTGATGATCGACAATGTCTTTAGCCTATTTCTCTTTTAATTGAAAAACCAATTGAAGTGCTTATGTAAAATTGGATCTAATTCTGTTAAGTTATCAACAATCTTGATTATTTTAATCAGACTTGGCTTTCAAATATTAAAAATTGTGGTTGTAATTGGTGTTCATATTTGACGCTTTTTAACGATCCTTAACGTCTTAAGCGTATATCTCTTTCAATTGATGAACAAATTGAAACTATGATTTCAAATTGCATCATGTTCTGATTAGATATAAACAGTCACGGTTATGTTAATCATCCTAGGCTTTCAAAAAATAATACTTGCTGCTGCAATGGCTGTTCATATTTAGCGCTATTAAACAATCGTTAGCGTTTGAAGCCTATTTCTCTTGCAATTGACAAACCAATAGAATCTATTTTTTAAAATGGAACATGTTTTGAACTGATACCAAAAAATTTGATTATTTCAATCGAACTCCATTTTCAAATAATAAGAGTTATTGTTGCAATGGTTTTTCATAGTTAACGCTGTTTAACAATCCTCATCATTATACGCCTATTTGTTTTACGATTGACGAACTACTAAAACTTTTATTTTTGAAATTGGAAAATTGTTGATGTTATAATAAAAATATTGATCATACAAATCATACTCGACTTTAAAAAAACGGGAATTTCAGGTATTAAGTGTATTTCTCTTTCAATTGACGAAGCATTCGAAACTAGTTTTTAGAAATGGAACATGTTTTTGTTTGATAAATCAAATATTGATTATATAAATCATACTGGTCACTCAAATTATAAGAATTGAGGTTGCGATTCCTTTCGATATTTATCACTTGTTAACAATCAAAAGTGTTTTAAACCTATATATCTTTATATTGAAAAACAAATTGAAATTATTTTTTTAAATTTTACCTTGTTTTCTAGGTATAAACATAAATAATTATTTTAATCATACTTGAATTTCAAATATTAAGAATTGTGGTTGTAGTTTGTGTTCATATGCAACGCTTTTTTAACGATCGTTAGCGTTTTAAGCCTATTTCTCTTTCGGTTGACGAATCAATTGAGTTTCTTTTCAAAACTTGATCAGTCTTTGGTTAGACACCATCCATTTTGATGATTTCAATCATAATAGACTTTTAAATAAAATGAATTACGGTCGCAATTTAACGATCATATTTAATGCTTTTTAACGATCGTTATTGCTTTAAGTGTATTTCACATTAAATTGAAAAACGAATTGAAAATATTTTATAAAATTGAAATATATTCGGGTTAGATATCAAAAACATTGATCATTTAAATCATATTTGGATTCAAGATAAAAAGAATTTCTGCTGCAATCGCTTTTCATATATAACACTTTTGGACAACCGTTAGCATCATAAGCGTATTTCTCTATCTGTTGGCAAAGCAATTGGAATTTTTTTTTTTTTTCCAAATTAGATCATGTTCTAGTTATACATGACTGTTTTTTATGATTTAAATCATAATCAACATTCAATTAAGAAGAACGGCGGTTGTGATTGCTGTTCGTATTTTACGCTTTTTCACTATCAAGAGTGTTTTACTCCTATTTCTCTTTCAATTGGAAAACCAATTGAAATAATTTTGTAAAATTTGATCTCTTTCTGGTTATTTAAAAAAAAATATTATTTTGAACAGTGTAGGATTTCAAATATTATAATCGCGGTTGCAATTGGTGTTCATGTTTGACGCTTTTTAACTATTGTTTGCGTTTTAAGCGTATTTCTCGTTAAAATGACTAACCCATTGACACTATTTTATAAAAAGGGAAAATTCACAGGTTAGAGGCCAATGAAATTGATTATTTCAATCATACATGGCTTTACGATAAAAAGAACTTCTGTTGCAATTGCTTTTCATATTTAAAGCTTTTTAACAATCGTTTGCTTTATAAGCGTATTTCTCTTTCAATTATCAAAGTAATTGAAAATATTTTTCCAAAATGAATCATGCCATGTTTAGATATAAAAAATTTTGATGATTTCAATCATTATCTGCTCTAATGTAAGAAGAATTGCGGTTGCAATTGTTGTTCGTATTTAACTCTTTTTGACGATCGATTGTGTTTTAAGCCTATTTCTGGTTCAATTAAAAATCCAATTGAAATTATTCTGTAAAATTTGATTCCTTTCTGGTTATTTATCAATAAAATTGACTATTGTGATCATACTCAGCTTTCAAATATTAAAAATTGCGGTTGTAATTGTGTTCATATTTAAAGCTTTTTAACGAACGATAGCGTTTTAAGCCTATTTCTCTTTCAACAAACAAATTGATATTTTTAGAATTGGATCATCTTTGCATTAGATACCATCAAATGTTTTTATTTCAATCATGCTCGACTTTTAAATAAAATGAATTACGGTCGCAATTACGTATCATGTTTGACTCGTATTAACGATCGATATTGTTTTAAGCGTATTTCTCTTTAAATTGACTAATCCAGTGAAACAATTTTATATAAAGGGAACTTTTCCAGGTTAGATACCCAGAAAATTGATCATTTCAGTCATACTTGGCTTTATGATAAAAGGAATTTCTGTTGGAATTGCTTTTCATATTTAACGCTTTTTTACGATTGTTAGCGTCATAAGCTTATTCCACAATCAATTGGCATAGAAATTGGAAATATTTTTTAAAATTGGATCATGTTGCGGTTAGATATGACCTATTTTGCTGATTTAAGTCATAATCAGCTTTCGAGCAAGAAGAATTGCGGTTACAATTGCTGTTCGTATCTAACATGTTTTAACGATCAATAATGTTTAAAGCCGATTTATATTTCAATTGAAAAAACAATTGAAACTCTTCTGTAAATTCGGATCACGTTCTGGTTAGTCATCTACGAATTAGATTATTTTAATCATACTCGGCTTCCATATAATAAAAATTGCTGTTGTAATTGGTGTTCATATTTGACGCTCTTTAACGATCGTTAGCTTTATAAGCGTATTTCTCATTCAATTTATGAACGAATTGAAAATATTTTTTTGAATTGCATCATGTTCTGGTTAGATATAAATAATCGAGGATATGTAAATCATCTTAGGCTTTCAAAAAATAATACTTGCTGCTGCAATGGCTGTTCATATTCAGCGCTATTAAACAATCGTTAGAGTTTTAAGCTTATTTCTCTTTCAATTGAGGAACCAATAGAATCAATCTAAAAATTGGAACATTTTTTGAATTCATTAATTCCATCGAACACCATATTCAAATAATAAGAATTATGGTTGGAATTGTTTTTCATAGTTAACGTTGTTTGATGATCCTCATCGTTTTAAGCCTATTTGTTTTATAATTGACGAACCACTTAAACATACATTTCTTAAATTGGAAATTTTTTTATTTGATGTCAACAATATTGATCATATAAATGATACTCGGCTTTAAAATAACAAGAATTTTAGGTATTAAGCATATTTCTCTTTCTATTGACGAACCATTTGAAACTTTTTTTTGAAAGTGGAACATGTTCTGGTTAGATACAACCAATATTGATTATTTAAAGCATACTAGCCATTGAAACTAGAAGAATTGCGGTCGCACTTGCTTTCCATATTTATCGCTTTTTAACTATCGAAAGTATTTTAAACCTATTTATCTTTCAATTGAATTGAAATTGTTTTTAAATATTGATCTCGTACTTGATAGGTATAAGCAAAATTGATTATTTTAATCATACTTGGGTTTCAAATATTAATAATTTAAGTTGTAATTTGTGTTAATGTTCAACGCTTTTTTAATGATCGTTAGCGTATTAAGCTTATTTCTCATTCAATTGACAAGCAATTGCAGTTAATTTTAGAACTCGATCAGGCTTTGGTTAGACACCATCAATTTTGATGATTTAAATCATAAAAACTTTTAAATAAAATGATTTACGATCACAATTGCTTTCATGTTTAACACTTTTTCACAATCGTTACTATTTTAATCATATTTCTCTTTAAATTGACAAAGCTATTGAAACTATTTTATAAAAAGGGAATTGCTATTTCACAATCGTTACTATTTTAATCATATTTCTCTTTCAATTAAGAAGAATTTCGGTTGCAATTGTTATTCGTATTTAACGCTTTTTGACGATCGAGAATGTTATAAGCCTAATTTTTCTTTCAATTGAAAAACAAATTGAAATTATTTTGTAAAATTGGATCTCATTCTGGTTAGTTATCAACAAAATTGATTATTTTTAACATACTTCGCTTTCGAATATTAAATATCGCGGCTGTAATTGGTGTTCATATTTGATGCATTTTAACGATCGTTTGCGTTTTAAGCGTATTTCTCTATAAATTAACTAACCGATGGGAAATGATTTTATAAAAAGGGAACATGATGAGTTTATATACCAAAATCATTAATCATTTCAATCATACTTGGTTATACAATAAAAAAAATCTGATGCAATTGCTTTTCATATTTAACGCTTTGTGACGATCGTTGGCATCATAAGCGTATTTCTATTTCAATTGTAAAAGTAATGGAAAATATTTTATTAAAAATGAATCATGATCTTGTTATATATAACTAATTTTGATGATTTCAATCATGATCGACTTTCAAGTAAGAAGAATTGCGCTTGCAATTGCTGTCCGTATTTAACTCTTTTTTTTTTACGGTTGATAGTGTTTTAAGCCTATTGCTCTTTCTATTAAAATCCAATTTATATAAACTTGATTCTTTTCTGGTTCGTTATCAACAAAATTGGAAATTTTACTCTTACTCGGCTTTCAAATATTAAAAACCGCGGTTCTAATTTCTGTTAATGTTCAACGCTTTTTAACGATCGGCAGCGTGTTAAGCCTATATCTCTTTCAACTAACGAATGATTGCAGTTATTTTCAGAATTGGATCATGTTTTCATTGGATACCATCAATTTTGATGATTTCAATCATGGTCGACTTTCAAATAAAATAAATTAGCAATTGCCTTTCATCTTTAATGCTTTTTAATGATCGTTATTGTTTTAAGCGTATTTGTCTTAAAATTGACTAACCTATTGAAACTAGTTTGTATAATGGGAACATTTTCAAGTTAGATACCCACAAAGTTGATCATTCCAATCATACTTGGCTTTACGATAAGAAGAATTTATGTTCCAATTGCTTTTCATATTTAGCGCTCTTTGGCAATCGTTAGCGTTAAAAGCTTTTTTCTCTTTCAATTGGCAAAGCAATTGGAAATTTTGTTTCAAATTGGATCATGTTCTTGTTACATCACTAGTTTTTATGATTTCAATTATTATCAGCTTTAAAATAAGAAGAATTGCGGTTGCAATTGCTGTTCGTATTTAACGCTTTTTGACGATCGATAATGTTTTATGCCTATTTCTCTTTCAATTGAAAAACCAATTGAAATTCTTCTGTAAAATTTGATATCGTTCTGGTTAGTCATAAATTTTTTTTATTATTTTAATCTCACTCAGCTTTTGAATAGTAAAAGTTGCGGTTGTAATTGGTGTTCATATTTTAACCTTTTTAACGATCGTTAGCGTTCTAAGCGTATTTCTCATTCAGTTGATGAACCAATTGAAAATGTTATTTTCAATTTCATCATGATTAGGTTAGAAGTAAACAATCATGGTTATGTAAATCATCCAAGGCTTTCAAAAAATAATTCTTTCGGCTGCAATGTCTGTTCATATTTAGTGCTATTAAACGATAGTTAGCGTTTTAGGCCTATTTCTCTTTCATTTGACGAACCAATAGAATCTATTTTGAAAACTGAATCATGTTTTCAAAAGATACAAAAAATATTAATCATTTCAATAAAACTACATTTTCAAATAATAAGAATTATGGTTGCAATTGCTTTTCATAGTTAACGTTGTTTAACGATCCTCATCGTTTTAGGCCTATTTGTTTTACAATTGACGTACCACTTAAACTTAAATTATTGAAATTGGAAATTATTTTATTTGTTATCTACACTATTAATCATATAAATCATACTCAACTTAAAAATAACAAGAATTTAAGGTATTAAGCGTGTTAAGCGTATTTCTCGTGCAATTGACGAACCTTTTGAAATTTTCTTTTAAAGAAGTGGAACATGTTATGGATTGATAAAACCAATATGATTATTTAAATCATCTTGGGCATTCATATTATAAGAATTGCGGTAGTAATTTCTTTCCATATTTTTTGCATTTTAAATATCGAAAGTGTGCTGAACCTATTTTTCTTTCAATTGAAAAACCAATTGAATTTTTTTAAGAACTTTGATCTTGTTATGGTTAGGTACAAAAAAAAATTCATCATTTTAATCATATTTGGCTTTCAAATATTAAGAATTGAGGTTGTAATTTGTGTTCATATTCAATGCTTTTTTAACGATCGTTAGCGTTTTAAGCCTATTTCTGTTTCAATTGACGAAGCAATTGCATTTATTCTGAGAATTGGATCAGGTTTAGGTTAGATACCACCAATTACGATGATTTCAATCATATCCACTTTAAAAATTAATTACGCTCGCAATAACCATTCATGTTCAATGCTTTACAACGATCGTTATTGTTTTAAGCCTATTTCTCTTTAAATTGACAAACCTATTGAAACTATTTTATAAAAAGAGAACATGTTAAGGTTAGATACCAAAAACATTGATCATTTCAATCATATTTGGCTTTGCAATAAAAAGAATGTCTGTAGCAGTTATTTTTCATATTTAATGTTTTTTGACGATCATTAGCATTATAAGCATTTTTCACTTCCAATTAGCAAAGAAATTGGAAATTTTTTCTTAAAATCAGATCATGTTCTTGTTAGATATGGCAAATTTTGATTATTTTAATCATAATCGGCTTTCAATTAAGAAGAATCGCGGTTGCAATTCTTGTTCGTATTTAACTCTTTTTGACGATCGAGATAAGCCTATTTCTCTATCAATTGAAAAACCAATTGAAATTATTTTGTAAAATTGGATCTTGTTCTAGTTAGTTATCAACAAAATGGATTATTGATAACATACTGAGCTTTAGAATATTAAAAATCGCGGTTGTAATTGGTGTTGATATTAGACGCTTTTTAACGATCGTTTGCATTTTAAGCGTATTTCTCTATAAATTGACTAACCCGTGGAAGCGATTTTATAAGAAGGGGACATGTTGAGGTTAGATAGCAACATAATCAACCATTTCAATCAAACCTAGCTTTTCAATAAAAAGAAAAACTGATGCAATTGCTATTCATATTTAACGCTTTTTGACGATCGTTAGCGTCATAAGCGTATTTCGCTTTCAGTTGTAAAAGAAACTGAAAATATTTTTTCAAACTGAATCATGCTCTTGTTAGGTATAACCAGTTTTGTTGATTTTAATCATGATTGGCTTTCAAGTAAGAAGAATTGCAGTTGCAATTGCAGTTCGTATTTAACACTTTTTTACGATTGATAGTGTTTTAAGCCTATTTCTCTTTTAATTAAAAATCCAATTGAAATTGTTTTATAAAATTTGATTCCCTTGGTATTTATAAAAAAAGTTGACTATTATAATTACACTCGGCTTTCAAGTATTAAAAATCACAGCGTTGAAGGTTGCCAAGAGAGAGAAAAGAGAGAGAAAATTCTTTTGGTTTTAGCGCCGCCTTAATACATATTCCATGTTTTTTAGCTATTTCCAGGGGGTACAGAGGCTGAGTAAGAAGAAACAATGCTAAATTTAGATAGCCAAATCTAGTAAATATATCTAATGTCCCTCAAAATCAGTGTGATGTTGTTAATCAGCAACAAGGATTATCTTGACAGGGACAAGGTTCTCAAAGTTCTCATCTTTGATGTGTTGAAGGTGTCCAAAATATATAGTTTGAGAGTGATGTACACGGTTAAAGGCCTAACCTTTGATCTGTTAAGACACAAGTTACACATGTTGCAGTAAATGCTGGGGGGCAAGCTCAAACCCAACTTGCTCAGAGTAGTGATACACTTATGATTACCTTTCCTCATAGGAGAGCTTCTTCTGATATGCCCCCTCCTAGAAGAAGGCTCAGCTGGGATGATGGTTCTGCCAATGAAGCTGGTAATAGGGGAGGAGATGGGCAGACCTGGTCAATGAGAATGCTGAGGGCATGAATCTTAACTATGTTGAAACTGAGAAGTCTGATGATGTGTTGGTAAAGATTGACCAACTGGAGATTCAAGAAGAGGTTCAGTATTGGAAGCAAGTTGTTGTGTGCCTTATTCTTGGTGCCAATCCACCATCTCGAGTCATGCAAGGGTTCTTGAATCGAATCTGGGGTGCTCCAAAGATTGATAAGGTAATCTCTCTCAAATTAGGACTGTTCCTAGTAAGGTTTACTTCAATGGAACACAAAGATGCTATTATTCATAATGATATTTATGATTTTGGTAAGAAACTATTGATAGTAAAGCAGTGGCATCAGGACTTCGAAATAAATAAGGATGATGTTAGGTCAGTGCCTGTGTAGGTGCGACTTCCTCACTCGGATATTAAGTATTGGGGGAATCAAGCCTTGAGCAAGATTGGCTCATTGGTGAACCTTTGAAGTCTGACAAGGCTATCTTGAATAAGACTAGGCTTAACTATGCAAGAATTTGTATAGAGTTTAAGGTTAATGAGGACCTACCTGATTGTATCAAATTCTTGAGTGAGAAAGGGGCTTTGGTGGAGCAGCAGGTGGTTAATGAATGGACACCTGTATATTGCTCTCATTGTAAGGATTTTGGCCATGAACTAGAGAAATGTAGGAAGAAGAGGGCTACTGGTGCTGTTGAGTCTCAAGGGGCTGGTTCTAGAGGGCAAGGGTTGTGGAGACACAAGTCCAGGGGCTTAGTGCTCATGAGGAATCTCAACAGACTATCATCCTTCCTGATGTGGTTCCTGTTGTGATGCATGATGGACAAGTGTGGTCACATTTAGACATGGGGGATGGGTTTACAGTGGTGTCAAGGGGCTTCATCTTGAGATCAAGGCAGGATGCTCCTGTCACTTCTTCTGCTACTGCTACTGTCATTTCTTCAACTAATGCATATGAGGTTCTACCTCAAGAGGAGGTTCAGAATGTTGTTGAAATGGTAGATGGTCCCCAAATTGATCCTAGGGATACTGCTATTTCTCATACCAATGAATAATATTGGTTTTTGGAATGTAAAAGGGTGCAATAAGCCTCTTAAGCAGTCTAAGGTAAAGAAGTTTTGTTATGATCATAATTTAGGTGTGTGTGAAGTGTAAGAGAATAAATTGCTAGAAGCTAGTAGGGATAGTATTGCTCATAAAATGTGCCCATGTTGGGAGGTTTGGTTGAATGTTGTTGGCAATGAAAGGGGAGGATTTGGGTGTTCTAGAGATTTCAAGTGTTGGATGTGGCCATTCCGTTCTCTGATAGGCAAGTGGTCCATCGCAAAGTGAGTCATAAGGCTACTAAAATTGACTTGATCTGCATTTTTGTGTATGGTTTTAATGATTTTCATATGAGAAAGTGTTGTGGTAAATTTTAGGCACCTTTGCTCAGAATTTTGTGCCTTGAATTTGTTGGGGTAACTTCAATTGCCTTCAGGAAGTTGATGACAGAGTAGGAAGGGAGAGAGCAAGGTGTGAAGAAAACAAAGAAGTTAGTACTTGGCTGCAGGGCTCAGGCATGACTAGGCTTCATAGGTACACATGGAGCAACAACCAAGAAGGGGTTCACAGGGTGCAAAGTAAAATTGATCATGTCTTTGTGAATGCTTCTTGGAGTTATGTGTTTCAAGATTCAGAAGCCTTCTTTGGGACTATGGGGCTGTCAGATCACAGCCTTTGTGTTATTTCCTTTTTTGAGGATAAGAGAACTGTTAAAAAGCCTTTAAGGTATTTTACAATGTGGGGTAAACACCTTGAGTTTCTTGGTCTTGTGAATGAGCAGTGGGCACAACAGATTGAGGGGTTTTAAATGTACAAGGTTGTTAGACATCTCAAGTTGTTGAAACCTACTCTTAGAATGCTTAACAAAGATAAGTTTGCTGATTTAGCAAGACAAAAAGAGGAAGCAAGGTGCAGGCTTAAGGATGTGCAGGATGTTGTCAATACTCAGCAGTGGGATAGTGAGCTACAAAGTAAGGAGAAAGAGTGTTTGAGGGAGTACACCAGCCTAAGCTAAGCTCATTTGAACTTCCTACAGTAGAAGAGTAGGATTTCTTGGCTTAATGATAGAGATAGTAGCTCTGCCTTTTTCATTAATACCATCAAACAAAGAAGGGAGTTGAATGGTATCCATTCTGGTATGCAGGGTACTAAGCTTGTCAATGAAAAGGAGGGTGTGGTGCCAATTTTTCTTAATCATTCCAAGGCTTTCCTGGGCACAAAGAAGGTGGTGGTGGATGAAGGTTTGAGAGATACAATTGATTTTGAATGTTGAGGATAATGATGCCATCTTGAAACCTTTCTCTGAAATGGAGATAAAAAAAGGCTTTATTTGCTATCCCTAGCAATAAAGCCCCTGAGCCTGATGGGATAGTGCATTCTTTAAGGATGCATGGGGTGATATATGGGGGTCTGCTTGTAGTGCGATTCAAGAATTCATTCTATCTGGGAGACTATTGAAACAGATTGGTGCTGCTTCTATTTCCTTGATCCCAAAGGTGGACAATCCTTCCACACCTGCTGATTACAGGCCTATTGCCTAGTGCAATGTGATGTATAAGTGCATTACTAAGCTTATTTGTGCAAGGCTTAAAGGTGTTCTCTCCAAGTTAATTAATCAGTCACAGGGTGCCTTTGTGGCTGGTAGACAGATTGGGCATAACATCTTGTTAAGTCAAGAATTGGTAAGTGGTTATAATAGAAAAGATGGTGTTCCTTGCTGTCTCATGAAAATTGATCATCAAAAGGCATATAAAACGATTAGTTGGGCCTTTTATAATGGCTTGTTTGACAGCTACTTCTTACACTCCGGTTATGAATGGTGAGTTTCAAGGCTTTTTTGAAGGCTGCTCATTGGCTGAAGTATGGTGATCCAATGTCTCCATTGCTTTTTGTCATAGTAATGGAGTACCTGACTAGGTATTTAAAGAAGTGCATCTCTGGTGGAGGTTTCAAATATCATGTCAGGTGCAAAGCTCTATAAATGTTTCATCTTTGTTTTGCTGATGATCTTCTCTTGCTTTGTGGAGTTGATGTGAACTCTGTCAGTACCTTGGTATAAGGCTTCCAGTATTTTTCTTCTGTTTCTAGGTTGTGTGTTAACTTGCATAAGTCTTAAATGTACTTCAGTGGGGTTAAAAGGGATACATAAGAGGTTCTATTGCAATTGTCAGGTTTTTCAAAAGGTAGTCGGCCTTTCAAATACTAGGGGATAGTTGTGGCATCAAGGAGATTTAGTAAATCAGATTGCAAAATTATGGTGGATATGATAACTAAAATGATCTCACCCTGGAATGCTAAATCTTTGTCCTATACTGGTAGGGTTCAGTTGGTAAATTCAGTGCTCATGTTCATGTTCATGTTCATGTTTTGGGCCAACAAGTTTGTGTTTACCAAAGTTTGTAATTGAGGTAGATTAACTGTGCAGAGATTTTATATGGGGAAATACACAAGCTCACCAGAAGAAGGCAGTAGTGCGTGGCTTGGAAAGACATGTGTAAGCCTAAAAAAGTTGGTGGTGATGGGTTGAGGATTTTGTTAATCTGGAACAAGGCACAGAATGTGAATCTTAAATGGGATGTGGAAAATAAGGAAGATAATCTTTGGGTTGAATGGGTGCACACCATTTATCTAAAGAAGCATCACATTCGGAAATGCAGACCTAGGCTTGATGACAGTTTGTATTAGAAGAAACTACTAAAGGTAAGGGATGCATTTTCAACAAGATTTGATGTGCAGCAGCAGGTTAGGTGGAAGGCTAGTGCTTCAGGGAGGTACTCAACTAAGTTTCGATACTTGTGGGCCTTACAGTGTGCAGAAGGTGAGAAGATGTTTGATGTGGAGTTGAATCATGTTAGTATGCCTAAATGCAACTTTATTGCCTGGATTCATGTGAGGGGTAAACTGAGAAGAAAGGATAGGCTGCAAAGAATCATGCAGTTGGATCCTAAGTGTGAGCTATGTCATGGTGTAGCTGAGACTGATTCTCACTTATTCTTTGATTTCCCATATGGTTCATAGGTCCTGGTGGGTGTTATGGAAAAGCTAGGCCTTGTTGTAAGAACTATGTCTTCGCTTGGTTTGCGCTGGAGGATTAATAGGATCAAGCCCAGAAGATAGAGACAGGTGGTGTTGGATTCTCTTGTTCTATGTCTCTAGTAGATTTGGAAGGAAAGGATCGTTAAAAAGCATCAAATATGAACACCAATTACAACCGCCAATTTTTACATTTGAAAGCCGAGTCATATTAAAATGATCAAAGTTGTTGATACCTAACCAGAACGAGATCCAATTTTATAGAAGAATTTCAGTTGGTTTTTCAATCGAAAGAGAAATAGGTTGAAATCATTATCGGTTGTCAAAAAGTGTTAAATACGAACCGCGATTGCAACAAAAATTCTTCTTACCTGAAATTTGATAATGAGTGAAATCATCAAAAATGGTCATATATAACCCGAACATGATCCAATTTCAAAAAATATTTCAAATTTCTTTGCCAGTTGAAAGAGAAATAAGCTTATAGCGCTAACGATCTTAAAAAAGCGTTAAATATGAAAAGCAATTGCAACAGCAATTCTTTTTATCGTAAAGCCAAGTATGAGTGGAATGATCAACTTTGTGGGTATCTAACCTGAAATATTCCCCTTATGTAAAATAGTTTCAATGGGTTAGTCAATTGAAAGAGAAATACGCTTAAAACAATGACGATCGTTAAAAAGAGTTGCAGATGAAAGGCAATTGCGGCCTTAATTCATTTTATTTCAAAGTCGAGCATGATTGAAATCATCAAAATTGTTGTTATCTAATGAAACATGATCCATTTATGGAAATAACTGAAATCATTCATCAATTGAAAGAGAAATAGGCTTAAAACGCTGCCGATCATTTTTTGGTAAAATTTTAAGATATATAAGCATTAAACAAAGAACGTCTAATACAGACTTCACTAAAACACTACAAACTCTAAGCCACTAAGACCTCAAACACAAATCAAACTAAGGATTTTCTCCCTAAGGCATTCTTCAAACCTAAAGACTTGCCCAACTCTAACCATCATAATGTTAATCACACTATACACAAAGTTTTTTTTTCCATTCAGACAAGGCAACTGACTCCCAAAAATCCAATTATTCGTTAGTGTTATGAGCGTATTTCTCTTTCAATTGATGAACCGATTGAAAACATTATTTTAAATTGGATTATGTTCTGCTTAGATATAAGCAATCACGATTATGTAAATCATCCTAGGCTTCCAAAAAATAACAGTTGCGGCTGCAATGGTGTTCATA
>ONZA01012009.1:217158-232217 GCA_900322205.1 Kewa caespitosa | reverse complement strand
GGTTCCCATTAGTTAACAAAACAATGGATTATTTTAAACATTCTCGGCTGTCAAATATTTAAAATTGCGGTTGTAATTGGTGTTCATCTTTGACACTTTTTAACGATCGTTTGCGTTTTAAGCGTATTTCTCTGTAAATTGACTAACCCATTGAAACTATCGTTTAAAAATGGAACATGTTCAATTTACTCCGGAAAAAGTGATCCAAGAATGGATTTGACCTAGAGTTTTTTTATTAAATTTCTCATTCATTCCAAGGAACTGGGCCTACCATTCGGCTTGAGCCGAACATTCTTTTTCAAAATGATTGGTTTTGGCTTGGGATCCTTTCCAAGCCCATGGGCTTGTTCCCTATCCCATCATCACTCTTCTGGTTTTGGATTGGGCCCCTCCTTTTCGGCTCAACCTTTCCCATAGGAGTGTACCTCTCAGCAGGTTCGGATGACCTGGACGAAACCTTGTCCCCCTCTACTGATTGATGGGCTTCGGCCGCTAACTTTCGTACCCCCTTTAAGGGCTGCACGAGGGGTTCTCCTGATGGTAGGCCAAGAAAACCCTTTATCCCCTTTGACGAGAGGCCTGTTGGAGAGAGGGACGAAGGGTTGCACCGTCGATTGGCACCTATGGTGCAGATGGAAGATCATCCTTGATAGACCAATACTTTTGGAAGGTTCTAGAAGATGCGGAAGAGGGCGTGTGTTCCTCATGTGCCCAGATCTAGCTGGTGGACCCTTGGGCCATTTCCTTTCTAGGCCAAATGGAGGAATTTCCACTTGGAGTCTCCCTAGTGGACAATTCATAACCCTAAACATTCTTTGGGAAATGCATACAAATAGGAGGCAAGCACATCTTTCAAGGTAAGAAGAAATCACTTGCCAAAGTGGTTTTGATTGAGATAACACACTTTCTCTCTCTAGAGTATTCAAGTCTCTCCCACTTCTCAAGCAAGATTTGAGTACCCTAAAGAGCATTCAATTTGCCCCTTTGGGCAAATTCATTATTCCGGGACTCTCCTTACTAACTTGATTGTCGGAGGGCCGTTCCCCGGACCAAGCCGGGGGCAGTTAACGTGCGTTCTTTGTGCAGGTACCGCTCTTCCGATGAAGCGAGTCACCCTTCTTCTTCCTCTAAGGAAACCGAGGCTTTCAACCCTTTGATTGTTCGAGTGTCCACTCCTTGTACCCAAAATCACCCGAAACATTTGGCGCCGTCTGTGGGGAGTGGCCAGCCAAGGTTGCGTGAGATTGAGGAACGAAAATCACATGAAAACACCTAAATCAAGGAAGACAAGTACGATGTTGAACCACGAAGAAGATCAGTCGGCCTCGTCTGTAGGAAGACGAGGCATAACCCAACCCCTTATCACGAGGAAGGAGATGGGGCCCTTCAAGCCAACATCCTGGGGGACGTGCATAAGATGTGCACGACCCTCTAGGGGAACATCCTTTAGCATGTCAGAGCGACGAAGAACCTTGACGGAGGTGATACAAAGAAGGCGAATGAGCGCTCAAAGAGCAAACACGACCAGGAGTCGCGCACCACCTAGGTGTTGAAGCCCCCCCTTCTGCTTGAGCGGTTCCAACTCCTCCTCGTCAAAGACCAGGAGCAAGTCGAAAGCCGCCGAACAAAGCGAGAGCGTGAGGAGGCATGGAAGGCCTAGAGGAAGCATAGTTGACATCTGGCCTTCTACACGATGAAGAAGAGGAGGAGAGCGGCCGAGGGGAAGTAGAGAGCTCTAAGAAAGAAGACATCAGGGAGATCATCCCACGCAAACAAGCCGAAAGGCTACGGGGGCAGAGGGGTCACGTACTAACCTGCCTAAGGGCGAAGGACTATGACAACATCACGAAGAGCTTCAGGGGATAAGAGATAAGCCCAAACCTTACCATGAAGGTCCCTTTCAGCGAAGAGATCATGGCTTGTCCCTTGAACCTGAACTCTTGGATCGGAAAGATGAAGAAGTATAGAGGAACAACCTCACCCCGGGAGCACCTAATTGCCTACGAGGCAGCATTGAAGACTCAAGAGCAGAACGACGCTGCTTACTGTTGACACTTCGTCTATACCCTGGAAGGTAGAGCACATAAATGGGTAGATAGTCTCCCTCGTCATAGCATTCATAGCTTTGACGAGCTCTTTCGCGTCTTTATCGAGAACTTCATGACTTGCCAGAAGACCCAGAATTGCTTATAAGACCTCTTAAACATCTACCAGGAAAAAAGGAACCGATGAAGGATTATGACAAAAGCTTCAACGACGAGTGGCTAATGATCATCGATCTTGACCAAACGATAGCATGCACGTCCTACGTCAAAGGCATCGTTAGAGGAAGAAAAATCTTGAAGAATTTCGAACACATGAATTTGATGAAGTAGAAACTAACCCTGCCCTTCGTCCGAGCCTATTCGTCCAAGCTATTCATTTCATGGAAAGGTCTGGATGAGACGTAGTGAACAGGGGGCATCGATGAGAGAAGTAGTATGCTGACTAGCCGAGACCATCAAGGAACAAAAGAAGAAAGGCTGAAACATTGACAGTCAAGAAGCCTCGGTTCAAGAAGAAAGCATCGGAAAGAGGGGGAGGTAGAAGTGGGTTCAAAGGGCGAGGGAAGCCCGAAAGAAAAAGGCCAGAGAGCCCCGCGTTGAATCAAATCTTGAATTGTAATCAAGAAGGTGTATTGGCAAAAATTGACCACAAATTGATACCCGACCCAACCCCGATGAAGGAAGTCATGGAGAAGAGTTACTTTTTTTGCTAATACCACAAAGATCACGGGCATAGTACGAGGTACGTCCAGGAATTAGGTTTACACCTTGAGAAATCGGCCAAGGAGGGAAAACTCAATTCTTTCCTAAAAGAGAAGGGTACGACCACCGTCTCGCCTGACCAGGGGGCAACAGCCGAGCCTGTGGTCTCAAAATCCTCTTCGAACTCCTACGAAGTGGCTGTCATCTCAGGTGACCCTGTAGGAGATGGTCTCACAAAGAAAGCAAGACGAGCTCACCTCAGATCCCTCGATCAAATCATGTTGATCGAGGAAGTTCCCAAGTTTCGGAAACCAATCACTTTTGATGAATCGGACATGACGCCCGTCCAGTTCCCTCACCACGACCCCTCCTTGTTGATGCGAAAGTTTCCAGCACATTAGTAAAAAGAGTCCTAATAGATACAGGAAGGTCAGTGGACATGATCACAGCCAGTTGCCTCATGGACCTCGGCTACACCTCGAAAAAAGTAATACCCAGCACTCATCCAGTGGTAGGCTTTGGTGGGAACAAAGCCCTACCAATGGGAAGTATCCAACTCCCGGTAGGGATATTACCGAAGAACAAAGCCAGGCGCTTCGTCTTGGAGGTCCTCCTCCCCAATGTCCCGCTCCTATACAACGTCCTTCTCGGGAGACCGATGCTGAATAAAATAAATGGAAATCCCAACATGATGCTACTCACGTTGAAATTCTACAGGGACGACGGGGAAGTAAGGAAGATCCTTGGAGATCAAAATGGTGCCCGGACATGCTACGTCCAATACCTTAACAACAAGAACATTAATCCTGAACCACCCACCGAGACCAACGCCTTAGCCCCTGTATGGAATAGCTCAAGGAAGATGAAGAAGGAAATCCCTGAAGAAAAAATCATTGTGAAGATAGAGGACGTTACCCCACGAAAGAGGAGAAGGGGAAAGAAGTATAATACCTCATGGCAGACATCATCCCACCAGAGGTCGCCGACGCAAGGATCTAAGAAAGAGAGAGACACCCCTTCGGGTGGCAAGGTGGAGGTTATCCTGGACCCCTCTAGTCTAGAACGAGTCTTATACCTCGGTGACGAGCCGGACGAGACCACCAAGGAAGGATTGACAAAGCTCCTCTGCGGGTACCAAGACGTTTTCGCCTTCGGACTAGACGAAATGCCCTGCATCGACAGATCTGTCATGGAACACAACCTTGAAGTAAACCCCAAGCTTAAGCCTGTCAAGCAAAAGAAGAGAAATCTGGGCCAAGAGCGAAGCCGAGCCGCGTCAACTGAGGTAAAGAAGCTTCTTGAAGCTGGCTTCATAAGAGAATGCCGATACCCAAAGTGGCTTTCCAATGTTTTGATAGTGAAGAAGGCGACCGGGAGATGGAAAATGTGTGTCGACTATACTGATTTGAACAAGGCCGGCCCGAAGGACCACTTCCCGCTCTTGAGGAAAGACAAGCTTGTTTATTCTACCACGGGACATGAACTCTTAAGCTTCATGGACGCCTTCTCTTGATACCATTAGGTCTTCATGAAGAAGAAGGATGAGACCTCAACGGCCTTCATCACCGACTACGAAGTCTTTTGCTATACCATGATGCCCTTAGGCCTGAAGAACGCCGGCGCGGCCTTCCAGAGGCTCGTCCAAAAGGTCTTCGGAGGGCAAATGTAGAAACCTTGAAGCCTATGTGGATGACCTCGTCACCTAGAGCGTGAAGTCTTCCGATCACGTGGAAGACCTTAGAGAAATGTTCAAAACTCTTAGGAGAAACATGATGAAGCTCAATCCAAAGAAGTGTGTTTTCGGGTTGAGGGGTGGGAAATTCTTGGGTTTCATGGTAAGCAAAAGAGGCATCGACGCAGACTCGGAGAAGGTGAATACTATGATCGACATAGAGCCACCAAAATACATCAAAGATGTGCAAAAGCAGACCGGGTGCATCGCAGCCCTCAACAGCTTTGTGTTGCCCAAGTCCTTGTTAAGGAGGAAGAGAGGAAGCAAGAGCCCTTCTACTTCACTAGTCATGCTTTGTGTTTTACTGAGTTCCGATACTCCACCCCAGAGAAGTTCTCCCTCGGAGTTCTCATAAACTCCCGGAAGCTTAGACCCTACTTCCAGAGCCTTCCTGTAACCATCTTAACAAATCAACCCCTAAAGAAGATAATGGATAAGCTGGACTCGTCTAGAAGTGCGCCGGTGTGGGCTCAGGAGCTTACCGACTATGATATTTCATACGAGCCCAGGAGGGCGATAAAGAGCCTAGCCCTCATAGATTGCTTAGCCGAACTGACGCCTTCAGCGAAGACACCGGGTCACTGCACCGAGTCCAGGTTGATGAGCGTGGACGGCTTGTCATGCAAGAGAGGAAGTGGGGAGGGCATCATCATCACTTCGGAGGAGGGAGATGTCTTCGAGTACGCAATGAGATTTGTGTTCCAAACGTCCAACAACGAGACTGAGTATGTAGCCCTCATCGCTGGGATAGAGATGGCCCAATCCGTTGGGGTAAAAGAACCTCAAGGTGAGGATGGACTCCAGCTCTTCGTCTCACAGATCTCCAGAGACTACGATGCCAAGGAAGAAGGAATGAAGGCATACCTTGGAAAATTCTGGAAGATGATCGAGCGCTTCGAAGAAGTGATAGTAGAACACATCCAGTGTTTAGAGAACCACCATACTGATGCACTGGCCCGGCAAGCTAGCTCGTCAGCCGAAGGAGTCTCCTAGAAAATCTTTTGGTAAGAGAAGGAGAAGAGGAGTATTGTACCAGACGCCGCAATCTTCCTTCGCGACCGTAGAGATGAATGGATGGAGCTATTGGTGGCGTGGTTGGGGGAAGGAAAAATCCCTTGCAACAAGAAGAAAGCAAAGAAAGGTCAGACAAGAGCTAAGTGGTTTGAACTCCGAGATGGTACATTGTACAAGGAAGGTTTGAGCCAACCGCTGCTGAAATGTGTCTTGAAGACACAAGTGAAAGAGATCATCTGATAATCCCACTGCGGCATCTGCGGAGCTCATCAGGGAGGACGAACCATTGCCCACAAGATCCTGAGGCTAGGTTTCTACTGGCCCAACCTAAATAGTGACATAGCCGAAATGATCAGAAGCTGCGAGAAGTGTCAAGTCTTCTCTATAGTCCCAAAGCTCCCCTCCGCCAACTTGACGCCGATCCTATCTCCAATGCCCTTTCACCTATGGGGCATGGACATTGTAGGCCCCTTGCTGCAGGTATCGGGACAGCTGAAGTACGCCATCGTCGCCTTCGACTACTTCACCAAGTGGATCGAAGCAAGGGCCGTTAAGAGCATAACCGTAGCCGTTGTGAAGAAGTTAATCCTTTAAAACATCCTTACACATTTCGGCACCCCCCGAAGCATCATATTTGAAAATGATTGACAGTTTGACACGCGGAAGCTCACCGATTGGTTGGAAGAGTACGGGGAGAAGGAAAACTTAACAGATGTCGTAAGGCCACAGATGAATGGTCGGGTGGAATGAAGCAACAAAATCTTTGTTAATGGCATCGAGAAGAAAATTGACAAAGACAAGGGGCCATGGGCCGACATGGTAACGGAATTCCTATGGGCGTCGAGAACAACTGAGAAGGCCATCACGGGAGAAACACCTTTCAACCTTGTCTACGAATCCGAAGCAGTACTTCCACTAGAGCTAGCCCACAAGAGTCCGAGGGTCTTCAACCGGAGAGTGAAAGCAAGAAAGTTGAATGTAGGGGACCTTGTCTTGAGAACCATGTAATCCGTGGGAAGGCAAAATGAAGAAGTAAAGATGACACCCAACTGGGAGGGACCCTACGAGGTAAGGGAAGTTATAAATTCAAAGGCGTGGAGGGAAGGAAGATAGACAGGCCCAGAAACATCAACAATCTCCGAAATTTTTTCGCATAAGACGCAGTCTCATCACGGACCCTCGTCAGGGTAGGTACCCTTCAATAGCCGCTATTGATTTCTAGACTTGTCTAGATGGCTGGGTAGGCACCCTAAAGAAGCCTCTTATCCATTTATCAAGGCTGTTGGCCGAGAGGGGTAGGGTCCCCCAAATAGCCTTTATCTATTTTGTGAGGCCGTTTGGCTATTTGGGGTTCGCTCCCCCAAAAAGACGGGAATGGATTTGCTATCGGCTTTTACGCCTTTTCGTCTATGAATTTCCATGCAAAAATTTATCTTGTGAAAACTTCGTTAGGTGAAGCCCCACCACAGGGCCAAACGAAGTTAGTCTGCATCTCGGTTAGATGAAGCCAGACCATTGGAGCAAATGAACTTAGTCTACGACACGGCTAGACGAAGCCCTACCCTAGGGGAAATGAACTTAGTCTACGACACATCTGGACGATGCCCCACCTTTGGTGCAAACGAACTTAGTCTACGACATGGATAGACGAAGCCCCTTTATTGGGGCAAATGCACTTAGTCTACGACACTGTTAGACGAAACCCCACCTAAGGGCAAGAAATAAAGAACTTCATTCAAGTTTATGCAACGTAAAAGTGGACGAAAGACAAATGCAGAAATCAAATGAAGAAGACAATAAAGATGAAGAAATGAGACCCAGTCCTAGGGGGAAGATGATCATCAAACTCTCTAATATTTCATTAAAGTCTTTTGCAAAGGTTCAAACATACAAGAACAAAGATAAAAACTAAATGTTGAAGGAAAGATAATACGCCATGTTCTTCCGTGTGGGGGAGAGAGCCTCCAAACTCCGGCAGAGGGGGCACCCGGACAGAGCTGCGGGAAGAGGATCTGGAGCCCTGACGGGAGCAAGAGGGCCCTGGAGGGGAGAGGATGAAGATGTAACATAATACATCAAGTCCTTCCAAACTTGGAGAAATGCTTTCTAGGCACGCTCCACTGTCACCTGCAACAACACATCCAAGACGCCGGTTCCACCACACCTTCTTCAAGCTCCAGTACTCCGCTCTCCCGAGGAGACTAGATGCAGCAGTCAGTTCTGGGCCCAAGGGGTATCAGAACGTGCGAAAGGTTAACTTCTGGGCCGCAAATGGAAAATGGACGACCACCAACAGCAACCCATTCGGTAGGCTGAAGGCCAAAGAACTGGTAACCAACCCCGAACCAACCGGTATCCCCTCGTTAGTCAAGGACGTTAATCATCGAAGAGTAATCAGATAAGAAAATCAACCTCATAGAGGCCACGAACATCAAAAAGCATCAAACATGGCTCAAACAAGGGGACGAGGCTACCAGGGTCGTCATAGCCACGGACGAAGCCCATCTCACCTTGGGAGAGAGCGGAGAAAGAAACAGAGAAGGAAGGAAACTGAGGAAGGAAGGGCATATTCTTTACTCAGAAAGGAAAGTGAGGGAAGAAAGGGAGAGGTGCAAGGAGAAAATGACCCAAGGGCCCCCCCTTTTGCATGCAAAGTCAAGCATGGTCAACGACGCAGATCATTTGAGGAAAACAGGGGATGTGCGACACATTGCGTAACATCCCCCAAGAAGTTAATGAAGGCAATCTGGAGTATTTTCCAAGGAGATAACGCTTCAATCCGCAAGCCTCATCCAAAATAACCAGAAAAATTCCAAGTGTTGAAGACAAAGATCCCACCCTCGGCGCTGCTACAAGCGCTAAAACAAGACAAAGGCCCAACCGTTTGTCTAATCCCCATTGTTGCCTAAGGCGAGCCTTGCTCGAGTTGGGGCAGGTGGACGAAGGACAACTACAGTGGATGAAAGACGACTACCTCTCGTCCACTGTCTCACGAAANNTATCTACCTCCCATAACACCCAATAGAGACCACTAGACCAAGGCCGAGACAAACAAAAGAACGCAGCATTACAAAGAAAAGATAGATGATTTCCATTGCAAAAATAAACTTGTCCAAGATTCATTATTAAACAAAAGTAAAAAAAATAAATAAAAATCTCTTCAAGATAAAGGGGATAGAAGGGAAGAAACGTCGGTAGCATTATATTTGACGGCATCATGACCCTGAGTTCCTTGATCCTCATCCTCTTCACCAAAAGCATCCTCGGCGTGAGGCCCAAGGTGATCCTCGATCGCATCCAGGAAGTCGGCATTGAAGTTCTAGAGGTTGGCAAGCGAGGTCTTACGATATGGATCCCGAGGTTTCCACCAAGCTCCTCGGCATATGCCTCCTCAGTCGTCGATGTATCCTCCCACGCCTGGGATATGAGCATCATGACCTGTCTTGTCAACAAGGTCGAGCAGCCCTCCTCTGAGTCGAAAATGGCCATGAAGGGCTCTTGGAGGATTTCAAGGAATGCCCTCTCGGAGGCGACCATCTTGTCTTCCAAGGACTTGTAAGCATCTTTCGCCGCCTCTATCTTAGACTCTTTCTTGCCTAGCTTGGCTTCAAGAGCTGCAACCTACTTCTTCGCCTCAGCCGTCTCTGTCCCAACAGCAGCAAGCTTCATGTCGACTGCAACCTTCCCTTTCTCAAGTGAGCTGCAACGCTTTTCCCTCTCCTTCTCGTCTTTCTTATTGGCATCCTCAGCCGTCTCCTTAGCCAATACAGTTTCATCTCTCTCCCTCTCAACATCTCGATACGACACCTTTCACCCAGTCATCTTGGCGCATTAACTAGGGAGGAGCACTGCCTACACAAAGAAAAGGCAAGTTAGCCAGAAAACAAAAAAGAGACCCATGAAGCAAAAAAGAAGAGACATACCTGTGCAGCCACAGGACGAGCCTTATTCTCGATAGCGCCTGGACGATCCTCGAAGAACCTCTCCTCCTCCTTAGTTATTTCCCTCTCCAGGAACTAGGCAGCCATTTTCTTCCACTCCTCCAGAGTACACGAGAGGTACCGGGGGAGAAGGGACCCCGTCTAGAGGATACCCCTCAACTGGGCCCACGGGGGGCGAAGGGGGAAGCGGAAGAGCAACAAGAGGCTTTTTCCCCTTATCCTTGACAGACCCGAATGGATGGTTCGGCATGGCGAGCCCCGTGATGACTATCGTCGGAATGACTCTCTCAGGACTCTAGTCCGCAAGGACCTCCACAACATTTTTTAACTCCTTTTCGATGGCCGCCTTCTGCGGAGGTTTAGGCACCAAAGAGATCATCGTCATAGGAGAAGATGAAGAGCCAGCTGTCTCCCTCTTGCGCTTCATCTCGACACCCTTCTTCTGGGCGTCATCCCTCTGCAAGGATATAAGACGAGCGGTTAGAGACAGAGCACAAAATTGATAAGAAGACGTTTAACACGAAACTTACCGCCTTCACCTCGGCACGGACAAGCAGGTTCTCGGACACCATCTTGGCCCGGAAGTTGTCCCGCGACGAGACTCCCATCTTGTCCGGACTCGCCATATTGGACATGAGCCAATCACGAGCTAGTTCTTCCAAGAGCAAACAAGAAGAGTTACCAAAAAACGACGAAGGGGCAAGTCGTATGAAAAATGAAACAAAGGAAAAATACCCCGGTCCATGGCATCGCTGATCCCGTGGTACAACAGAAACTCCTCCTCCTCGAACAACTTCCACTCGGGTATCCAGCAAAGGGGCAACTTCACCTAGATCTTTGTATCCATATTCCAAAGCTTCACTTTATAGTGGAAGAAAATCAGGGCGGCCCTATCTTTGGTCGAAGGTACGCGAAAGAGACCGGTCCCGGAGAGGAATTCCACCGAGGGATAACATCTAAGAAATCGTCCTTGTGGGCCCTGACATAATAGTACCTGGACACCCAATCCTCATTCTTGGAATACATCGTGGGGCCGAAGACGTACTCACGTCTCGGCTTGAAATAAAAAAGGATTCCACCTTTTGGTGTTGCCGGTGGCCATTGGTCACAAGAGACCAAATGCCGAGAGTGGGTTTTATTTTATCTACATTGCAAAAAATAATAAAAGATGTAATGTGTCCCCAAGTATTGGGGAGAAGCTGCGCCAAAGCGACACCGAGAACCCTCAATAAAGAGAGGGTGAAGGGATGAAGGGGTAGTTTGAAGCCTAACTTGCCTGAGAGCTTATGAAAGGCATGGGAACCCTCAAAGGCATCAACCATCGACCCCCCTTCTGACGCAATCAAGATCGACCTCTCAGGACCTCCGACCCACGTCCAGTTGGAATTATGCTCATTGTCGAGTATCACCCTGGGTATGGTGCTCAGATTTGTATGCGAAGCTGCTTTTTCCTCCTCCGTTCTCTTTAGTTTCCTCCTACTCACGGCTCCCGCCATACCCAGAGAGATGGTGTACGGGGGGGAAGCAAGCTACTGTGACCGTATCGGGACCCAGGGCACAAGAAGCCAGCTAGAACTGAGGCAAAATAAAGGGAAGTTAGAAAAATTTTACCAATAGATGAAGCTAGCTCCGAACTCTCATCCAGAACAAGCTTCCTTCTCCTAGAGTGCTTCGACTTGACGGCCTCAGTGGATGGCGAGCAGGTCTTGTTTCCAACGTCATAGGGTGCTTTGCGGGCTGTTTTCTTAGTCCATGCCGTCCTCCTGGCCACACTCTTCCTACGGACACGTCGAGCCTGCACCGGTACTGCCGAGCTCGCCGGAGCCAAAGCACAATCGTTATTATCATTATTGGTATCTTTTCCTATCGCATCGGCATTGCTATCCGACAACTTATTATGACCGTCCTTAGGGCGAGGAGGCCGAGGGTCCCCTCCTGACTGACAAATGGGGATCCCTCTGATTTTGCAAAGGTTATTCACGTCCATCTCACAGCCAAGGTGGTCCTGGGCACAAAGGGGGGCTTCCCCGGGGTTGGATCCTTCGAGATGAAGGCCCTCGTCCCCACGGAGAGCAGAAGCGACTTTGCCACCTCCCTCAAGAGCGCTAACCGGGACTATGGGGTCATCTCGACGAAGGCCCCGAAATCGAAATCCCATTGAATTTCTTTAAGATACTTATTTCCAAAGGGAAATGAAGATACGTGAGAACGAGATGACACAGCGGTGGAAACCGATGAGGCCCTCAGTCTTGAATGCAAACTAGAATGGGGAGCTTCTCTCTCTAGAAAATTTCTCTCTCTGAAACTCAAAAAATGAAGAAGAGAAAATGAATGAAATAGAGGTGAGGGACCTTGTATTTATAGTGGTAAGGGTCACCGAGGGTGAGACGTTGCGCTTGCTCGGCAAAACGTCACATCCATCAAAGAATGTTCCCGAACAAGACCCAAAACCTGCCACGTGTCAGCCATGCTCCAAGAACCCCCTCCAAAGTGACATTTCAAAAGCAGCGTATGATGAAAGGGTACACTCTTCAGACGAGCAGGGACCTTTCATCCATTTAGTTGATTGGTATCAGGCAAGCCACCTACGTCGAAGCTTAGGGCCACGCCTAATACGAGGGGCAAATGTTTGGTTGGTTTCGGCCTGGGCTCCTTTCCAAGCCCATGGGTTCGTTCCCTACCCCATCGTCACTCTTCTGGTTTCGGATTGGGCCCCTCATCTTCGGCCCAACCTTTCCCATAGGAGTTTACCTCTCGGTAGATCGGAATGACATGGACAAAGTCTTTGCCCCCTCTACTTTTCGAGGGGCTTCGGCCGGTGAACCTCATCCCCCCTTTAGGGAAGGACGAGGGGTTCTCCCGACGGTAGGCCAAGAAGAACCTTTCTCCCCTTCGACGAGAGGCCTGCTGGAGAGAGGGACGATGGGTTTCACAGTCAAGGGGCACCTTCGGTGATGATGGAAGATCATCCTTTATGGACTGGTACTTTTGGAAGGTTCTAGATAACACGAAGAGGGCGCGTGTCCCCCACGTGCCCGGATCTGGCTGGTGGACCCTTGGCCCATTTTCTTGCTAGGCCCAAGGGAGGAATGTCCACATGGCATCTCCCCAGTGGACAGGTCATAACCCTAAACATAATTTGGGAAATGTCTACAAATAGGAGGCAAGCACATCTTTCAAGGTAAGAAGAAATCAGTTGCCAAACTTGTTCTTATTGAGATTACACACTTTCTCTCTTTAGAGTATTCAAGTCTCTCCTACTTCTCAAGGAAGGTTTTAGTACCCTAAAGAGCATTCAATTTTACCCTTTGGGCGAATTCATTATATTTGGACTCTCCTTGCTGACTTGATCATTGGAGGACTGTTCCAAGGAGCACGCTTGGGGCAACTCATGTGTGTTCTTTACGCAGGTACCCCTCTTCCGACGAAGCTAGTCACCATTCTCCTCATCTCAAGTAGCTGAGGCTTTGAACCCTTTGATTGTTTCAGGGTCCACTCCTTGTACCAAAAATAACCCGAAACATTTGGCACCGCCTGTGGGGATCGAACCCACGAAAACTTCTTTAGGGCGAGGACGCCGACGGGTCTACCCTCTTCTCCTGACCGACGGACGGGGGTTTCTCCGCTTTGTAGAAGTTATACACATCGATCTCTCATCCAAGGTTGCCCTGGGCGAAGGGGGGCTTCCCTGGGGTTGGATCCCCCGGAACGAAGGCCGTCATCCCTAACGGAGAGCCGAAGCGACTCCGCTGCTTTCCTTAAGCGCTCTAAGCACGACACCGAGTTCATCTCGACTAAGGCCTCAAAGACGGGATCCCATTCACAGTTGTTAAGATACATATTTAAAAAGGGAAACAAAGATACCTGAGAAGGAGACGACGCAGTTGTCGAAATTGGTGAGGCCCTCGATCCTTAATGCAAAAAAGAATGGGGAGCTTCTCACTCTAGAAAATTTCTCTCTCTAAAACTCGACAAATGAAGAAGAGAAAATGAAGGAAATAAAGGTGAAGGGCCTTTTATTTATAGTGGCAAGGGTCATCGTGGTTGAGAAGTAGCGCCTATTGGGCGAAACGTCACATTCGTTGAAGAACGTTCCCGGACAAGACCCAGAACCTGCCATGTGTCAGCCATGCTCCTGGCTCCCCCTCCAAAGCGACATTTCCAAAGCAGCGGAAGATGAAAAGGTACACTCTTCATACAAGAAGGGACCTTTCGTCCATTCAGTTGATTTGTATCAGGCAAGCCTACTACGTCGAAGCTTGGGGCCACACCTAATACGAGTGGGCAAATGTTTGGTTAGTTTCGGCACCTGGGCTCCTTTCCAAGCCCATGGGCTCGTTTCCTACCCCATCATCACTCTTCTTGTTACAGATTGGGCCCCACCTTTTCAGCCCAACCTTTCCCATAGGAGTGTACACTCGGCAGGTCCGAATGACATGGACAAAACCTTTGTCCCCTCTACTATCCAAGAGGCTTCGGCGGCTGACCCTCGTTCCCCCTTAAGGGGCACGTCAAGGCGTTCTCCCGACAATAGGCCGAGAAGACCCTTTCTCCCCTTCGATGATAGGCCAGCTAGAGAGAGGGACGAAGGGTTTCACCATCAATGGGCACCTTCGGTGCTGGTGGAAGATCATCCTTGATGGACCAATACATTTGGAAGGTTTCGGAAGATACGAAGAGGGCGCGTGTCCCCCACGTGCCCGGATCTGGCTGGTGGACCCTTGGCCCATTTCCTTGTTAGGCCCAAGGGATGAATGTCCACATGGCGTCTCCCCCGTGGATAGGTCATAATCCTAAACGTTATTTGGGAAATGCCTATAAATAGGAGGCAAGCACATCATTCAAGGTAAGAAGAAATCAGTTGCCAAACTTGTTCTTATTGAGATTACACACTTTATCTCTCTAGAGTATTCAAGTCTCTCCCACTTCTCAAGGAAGATTTTAGTACTCTAAAGAGCATTAATTTGGCCCTTTGGGAAAATCCATTATTCTTGGACTCCCCTTGCTGACTTGATCGTCGGAGGACCGTTCCCCGGAGCACGCCGGGGGCAGTTCACGTGCGTTCTTTGCGTTTGTACCCCTCTTCCAACGAAGAGAGTCACCCTTCTCATATCAGGCAACCGAGACTTTCAACCCTTTAAGTGTTTGAGGGTCCACTCTTTGTACCCAAAATCACCCCAAACATATACCAACAAACTTCATCATTTCAATCATACTTTGTGTAGACACCAAATTTTGGTTCACTTTTCATATGCTTTTAATAAAAAGGGCCATTTTATTTTTAGAAGTTACTAATATTAAAAAGCCTAAAAAATAGAAATTGTTCAAAATTCATAAAAAACTAAAAAAATACAAAGAGCCCAAAAAAATCGAAAATATTCAAAAGCCAAAAAAAGAGATTTTTAGCTAATTTTAGTTCATTAGTTCACATTTTACTTTTGGGACTAGCCCTCTTCGTAAATACTCCTTGACCAAAAGGCCCATATACTACTAACCCATAAAGTAAAAAGCCACATAACTATTAAAAATAAAAATAAAATTAAAAAAATACAATAAAAAACAACACAAGATGAAAAAAAATAATTTTAATTATAATGGTAATAATAATAATAATAATAATAATAA
>ONZA01012009.1:155377-170905 GCA_900322205.1 Kewa caespitosa | reverse complement strand
CTGAAAGAAGGTCGGGAGAAGTTGAAGCACCCTATGCGGAAACTCTTCCTTGGCCACAAAGCCGGCCTTGGCGTGGTCCTCCCTCACAAGCCCTCGTCGACCTTCCCTTTGCCCTTCTCCTCAGCAGAAACGGGGACCCTCTCTGCAGCTCCCCCAGATGACAAGCCTTTTCCCTTTGGCTTGGGTCGAGAGTCCTTTGCCGGAGCACCTAGTAAATTGGCCGCGGCATCCTCCATATTGTTCGATATAAGGATGGGGCGGGGTCCAAGGAACCAGCCCTCGACCTCTTGCCTCAGATCGAAGAGGAAGCCTTCTTCTTCTAATCACCCCAGCTGGGACGCGCTGCAAAATAAAGGCAAGTCACAAATTGACGAGATAAGCAAATGAAGAAAAATACCACAAGCACTTACAGCATTTAGGAGCTCGTGTGTACAAATTCTGGGGAAAATCTATGCTGGTCGACCTAATAGCGCTCTTCTAGCGGAAAGCCAAATCCATACAAGTTAGGGAATCAATCTTGGTACCCATGGGTCGAATTTTGATCCACTATTTGAGATGGTAAACTTTACCCCTATAATGAACACACGCAAAAACATTGGGGCAAAAATATGCCTGCCGCTCGAATTGTGCTCGGGTGGCTGATAGCCCAATCCATCTGAGTGAGGGGATCAATCTTTGCACCTCAAGGACAATTTTGGTTCTACCGTTCAAGATGGCAAATTTTACACCTAAATCGAACCCATACAAAAAAACTGGGTCAAATCTATGTCAATCCCCCAGATCGCGCTCATGTGGCTGATAGCCAAAGCCATTTGAGTCAGGGGATCCATCTTGGAACCTTTGGGTAAAATTTTCTCCATTTCGAGATGGTCCATTTTCACCCTTATAACGAACCCATGTGCAAAAGTTGGGGCAAATCCATGCCGGTCGTACGGATTTGCGCATAATTCATCTAAGTGTGGGAGTCAATCTTCGCACCACTGGGTGGAATTTGGTACCACCATTTGAGATGGTCAACTTTACCCCTATAATGAGCCCACATGCATAAATTGGGGCAAATCTATGCCGGTAGCCCGGATCACGTTCGGTGGCTGGTAGTCTAATCAATTCGAGTCAAGGGATCAATCTTGGCACCTCTGCATCAAATTTTGTTCCATCGTTCAAGATGGTCAATTTTACCCCTAAAATGAACCCATTTTCAAAAATTGGGGCAAATCTATGCCAGTTCCCCGGATCACGAACGAGTGGATGATAGCCAAGTTCATCATAGTTAGGGGACCAATCTTGGCACCTATCCATTGAATTTTGCTTCACTATTCGAGATGGTAAACTTTAACCCTATGTCGAACCATATGCAAAAAATAAGGCAAAAATATGTTGATCGCCTGGATCGCGCTCGAGTCGTTGATAGCCTAATACATCTTAGTCTAGGGATCAATCATGGCACGTCTGGGTCCAATTTGGTTACACCATTTGAGACGGTCAATTTTACCCCTAAAATGAATCCATATGCAAAAATTAGGGCAAATCTACGCAATTCCCCTAGATCGCGCTCGTGTGGATGATTGCCAAATCCATATGAGTTAGGGGATAAATCTTGGCACCTCTTGGTCTAATTTGGTTCGACCGTTCCTCATGATCAACTCTACCCCTAAAATGAACCCTTACACAAAACTTGGGGCAAATCTATGTTGGTCGCCCGGATCGCGCTCAAGTGGTAGATAGCCGAATCCATCCACGTTTGGGAGTGAATCTTCGAACCACTAAGTTGAATCTGGTTCCACATTCGAAATGGTCAACTTTACCACTATAATGAACCCATTTGCAAAAATTGGGGCAAATCTATGTTGGTCGCCTTTTTTACGGTCGGGTGGCTAATAGCATAATACATTAGAGGTAGGGGATCAATCTCGGTACCTCTTGGTCGATTTTTTTCCACGATTCGAGATGGTCAATTTTAATCTTGAAACAAACAAAAATTCCAAAATTGGGGCAAATCTATACGAATCGCGCTTACGTTGCTGATATCTAAATCCATTGGAGTTGTGCCTCTGGTTTTGGATTGGGCCCCCCCTTTTTGGCCCAAGCCTCTCTTCGGGGTTGTGCATCTCGGGGGACCCATTGATTGTTTAGGACACCTTGACTCCTCTCTCTACCCTACGAGTTTCGTTAATTGACTCTTGTCCCGTCCTACAAGGGTAGGGCGAGGGGTTCTCCTCGTATCGGGCTAAAGAGACCCTAATTCCTCCTTTGACGCAGAGAGGGATGAAGGGATGCATTGCTGAGGGGCACCCCAGGCACCCACAAAGGACCATCTCGGATGGGAGGGTACCTACTAAAGGTTCCAAAAGATAAGAAGATTGGGACGTGTCCAGCAAATGCCCGGATTCGACTGGTGGCCCCCCAAGGCCAATTTCTTTACTAGGCCAAAAAGATGTGTGTCCACATGGCGCTTTCTCAGTGGATAGGCCACAACCATAACATTCTTTGAGAAATGCCTATAACTAGGAGGCAAGCACATCTTTCAAGGCAAGATGAAGACAGTTGCCAAACTGATTCTGATTGAGATTACACACTTTCTCTCTCTTGAGTATCCAAGTATCTCCCATTTCTCAAGGAAGACTTGAGTACCCTAAAGAGCATTCGATTTGCCCCTTTGGGCAAATCCATTATTCTTGGACTCCCCCTATTGACTTGATCATCGGAGGATCGTTCCTCGGACCACGCTGGGGACAGTTTACGTGCGTTCTTTGTGCAGGTACCCCTCTTCTGACGAAGTGAGTCACCCTTTTCCTCATCTCAAGTAATCAACGTGTTTCAACCCTTTGACTGTGCGAGGGTCCAGTGCTTGTACCCAAAATCACTAGAAACATTTAGCGCCATCTGTGACGAGTGGCAAGCCAAGGTTGCATGAGATTGAGGAAAGAAAAACACATACAAACACCTTAATCAAGGAAGATGAGTTCTATGTCGAACCACGATAAAGACCAGTCGGCCTCGTCCGCAGGGAGACGAGGCATAAAACAGCCCCCTAACACGAGGGAGGTGCTGGTGTCCCTTAAGACCAACATCCTGGGGGACGAGCATAAGATGTGCACGACCCTCCAGGAGAACATCCTTCAGCATGTCACAGCGATGAAGCACCAACACGTAGATGCTTGCAAGAGGACGAATGAGCGTTCGAAGAGCAAACACAACCTGGAGTCCCGCACTACTCAGGTGCTGAAGACCACCCCTTTTCAGCTTGAGTTGTTCCAACTCCTCCTCATCGAAGTCCATGAGAAAGTCAAAAGCCTTCGGACAAAGCAAGAGCACGAGGAAGCGTGGTAAGCCTAGAGGAAACATAGCAGACCTACGACTCTCCATCGAAGCGATGAAGAAGAGAAGAAGAGTAGCCAAAGGGGAGGTAGAGAGCCCTAAGAAAGAAGAAGTTAGGGAGATCATCTGACAAAGACAAGCCAAAAGGCTACAGGGATAGCGAGGGAACTTCCAAACCTATCTAGGGTCGAAAGATTACGATAACATCACAAAGAGTTTCAGGGGATTAGAGATAAGCCCAGACCTTACCATGAAGGTCCCTTTCAGCGATGAGATCATGGCCTATCGCTTGAACCTGAACTCTCGAATCGAAAAGATGAAGAAGTACAGCGGGACTACCATGCCCCGAGAGCACATGATGGCCTACGAGGCAACGATGATGAAGCAAGAGCAGAATGACGCTGCTTAATGCTGACACTTGATCGGGACCTTAGAAAGCTGGGCACTTAAGTGGCTTGACAGCCTCCCTCGTCACAGCATTCATAGCTTTGACGAGCTCTACCACATCATCACAAAAAACTTCATGACGTGTGAAAAAACTGACGAATGTTAAAAAGACCTTATCAACATCTGTCAGGGGAAGAAGGGACCAATGAAAGATTATGACAAACGCTTCAACGACGAATTCTTAGAGATCACTGATCTGGATCAGACAATAGCATGCACGACTTCCGTCAAAGGTATCGTCAAAGGAAGTGAGATCCTTAAGGACTTTGAACACATGAAACTGCAGAAGGTGAAGCTCACCATACCCTTCCTCCGAGCCTATTCGTTCAAGCTATTCCTGTATTGGGAAAGGTCTAGACGAGATGAAGTGAAATGGGGGCATCGACGAGAGAAGTAGTATGATGACAAGTCAAGACCATCAAGGACCGAAAGAATAAAGGCTTAAACGGTGACAGTCAAGATGCTTACGTTGAAGAAGAAAGCATCGGGAAGAAGGGGAGGTAGAAGCATGTTCAATGGGAGAGGGATTCCCGAAAGAAAATTTTCGGAGAGCCCCGCGGTGAATCAAATCTTGAATTGCCATCAAGAAGCTGTCTTGGCGAAAATTTACCACAAACTGCTACCCGAGCCAACCCCGATGAAGGAAGGCCCATAGAAGAGTTTCTTCTTTTGCCAATACCACAAAGAGCATGGGCATAGTATGAGGTATTGCTGAGAATTAGGTTCACACCTTGAGAAATTGGCCAAGGAGGGAAAACTGAATTCCATCCACAAAGACAAGGGTACGACCACCGTCCCACAAGGCCAGGGGGCAACAGCCAAGCCTCTCGCCTCATGATCCTCTTCGAACTCCTACAAAGTGGTTGTCTTGGGTGGCCTAGAAGGAGGTGGTCTTACTAACGAAGCATGACGAGCTCATCTCAGATCCCGCAATCAAATCATGTTGATTGAAGAAGTTCAAAAGTTCGGGAAACCAATCACTTTTTAATGAATCGGACATGAGGCCTCTTCAGTTCCCTCACGACGATCCCCTCGTTGTGAAGTTGAAAATTGCCAACACATTGGTATAAAGAGTCCAAATAAATACCGGAAGCTCAGTTGACGTAATCACAGCCAGTTGCCGCATGGACCTCGACTACACCTCGGACAAAGTGATACCCAACACTCACCCGGTGGTTGACTTCGGCGGGAAAAAAGTCCTACCAATAGGAAGCATCCAACTCCCGGTAAGGACATGACCGAAGAAGGAGGCTACGCATATCGTCTCGGGGTTCCTCGTCGTCAATGTCCCGCACCCATACAACGTCCTCCTTGGGAGTCTAACGCTGAATAAAATAAATGGAACTCCCAACATGATGGTACTCACGTTATTATTCCACAGGGACGACGGGGAACTAGGTATGATCCTTGGCGATCAAAAAGCAGCCTAGACATGCTACGTCCAATGCCTGAACAACAAAAACATTGTTCCCGAGAAAACATTGCCACCCGGCGAGACCAACGCCTTGGGCCCCACCGAGAACAACTCAAGGAATAGGAAGAAGAAAATCGTTGAATAAAGAGTCATTGTCAAGATAGACGATGTTTACCCCATGAAAGATGAGAAGGGAAAGGAAGTATAATGCCTCATGGTAGACATCATCCCCTTGGAGGTCGCCGACGCAAGGATCAAAGAAACTGATAGAGCCACCTCTTTGGGTGGCAAGGTGGAGTTCATCTTAGACACCTCTTGTCTAGAACGAGTCACATACCTCGGTAACGAGCTGGACGAGACCACCAAGGAGGGACTGACAAAGCTCCTCCGCGAGTACCTAGACGTCTTCGCTTTTGAACAGGACAAAATGACCGGCATCGACGAATATCTCATGGAACACAACCTTTGAGTAAACCCCAAGCTTAAGCTCGTTGAGCAAAGGAAGAGACATTTGGACGAAGGGCAAAGCCGAGCCGCGTCGGCTGAGGTGAAGAAGCTTCTTGAAGCCGGCTTCATTAAGGAATTCTGATACCGTAGTGGCTCGCCAACGTTGTGATGGTGAAGAAGGTGACCAGGAGCAAGATAATGTGCGTCGACTATACTGATTTGAACAATGCCTGCATGAAGGACCACTTCCCGCTCCCGAGGATAGACAAACTTGTTGATTCTTCCACGAGACATGAACTCTTTAGTTTCATGGACGCCTTCTCCGGATACCATCAAGTCTTCATGAAGAAGAAGGCCAAGAGCTTAACGGCCTTCATCACCGATGACAGAGTCTTTTGCTATACCATGATGCCCTTCAGCCTGAAGAACGACAGCGCGACCTTCCATAGGCTCGTCCAAAAGGTCTTCGGAGGGAAAATTGGTAGAAGCCTCGAAGTCTATGTGGACCACCTCATCCCCGAGAGCGTGAGGTCTTTGGATCACGTAGATGGCTTGAGAGAGACATTCGAAACTCTCAAGAGAAACAAGATGAAGCTTAACCCAAAGAAATGTCTTTTCAGGGTGAGGGGAGGAAAATTCTTGGGTTTCATGGTAAGAAAAAAAGGCATCGATGCAAACCCGGAGAAGGTGAAGGCCATGATCGATATTGAGCCACCCAAATGCATCAAAGACATCGAAAAGCTGACCGGGTGCATTGCGTCTCTCAACAAATTCGTTTCCAAGTCCACCGACAAGTGCGCGTACTTCTTCTCGACACTTCGCCCAAGAAGCCTTTGAGAAGCTGAAGCTGTACCTGGGATTCTTGCCCAAAATAAATTCGTCCAAGCCTGAGGAGAGATTCTTCCTCTACCTCACCGTCTCCGAAATGGCTGTCGCCTTAGTCCTCATCAGAGAGGAAAAGAGGAGACAAGAGCCCATCTACTTCAGCAAGTCATGCCTTGTGCGGAGTCGAGTTTTTGTACTCCAACCCTGAAAAGTTCGCCCTTGGAGTCCTCATTAGTTCCCTGAAGCTAAGACCCTACTTCAAAAGCCATCCCATAATTGTCCGAACAAATCAACCCTTAAAGAAGATACTGGGCAAACTAGACTCGTCAGGAAGAGCGCATGTGTGGGCACATGAGCTTACCGATTATGATATTTCATACGAGCCCAGAAGGGCAATAAAGAGCCATGCCCTCGCACACTTCTTGGCGGAACTGATACCTTCAGAGAAGACGCCATGTTACTGGACTGAGTCTTGGTTGATGAGTGTGGACGGCTCATCGTGCAAGAGCAGCTGTGGGGCAGGCATCATCATCACTATCGCAGACGGAGACGTTTTCAGGTACGCAATGAGGTTTGGGTTCCAAGAGTCCAACAACGAGGTTGAGTATGCATCCCTCATCACCGGGATGGAGATGGCCTATTCCACCGGGGCGAAGAAACTCAAAGTGAGGATAGACTTCCAACTCGTCGTCTCACAAATCTCCAGAGACTACGAGGCTAAGGGAGAAGGAATGAACGCATACCTTGGAAAAGTCCGGGAGATGATCAAGCGCTTCGAAGTGGTGATAGTAGAACACATCCCGCGGTCGATGAACAACCACGCCGGTGCGCTAGCCCGGCTAGCTAGCTTATCAGCCGAAGGAGTGACCCAAAACATCTTTTGGGTAGAGAAGGAGAAGAGGAGTATTGAACCAGAAGCCGAAGTCTTCAAACTCAACCACATAGACGAGTGGATGAAGCCGTTAATGGCATGGCTGGGAGAAGGGAAACTCCTTGATGACGAGAAGAAAGCAACAAAAGTTTAGACAAGAGCTAAATGGTTTTAACTTGGAGACGGTACACTGTACAAGAAAGGTTTGAGCCACCCGCTGCTGAATTGTGTCTCAAAGACGCAAGGGGAAGAGTTCATTCGAGAAGCCCACGCTGGGATCTGCGGAGCTCATCAGGGAGGACGAACTGTGGCCCACAAGATCCTAAGGCTAGGTTTCTACTGACCCACCTGGAAGAGTGACGCAGCCACAATGTTCAGAAGCTGCGAGAAGTGCCAAGTCTTCTCTCCAGTCCGGAAACTCCCCTCCGCCAGGTTAAAGCCAATCCTCTCTCCGATGCCCTTCCACCAATGGGGCATGGACATAGTAGGCCCATTCCGGCAGGCACCGGGGAAGCTAAAGAATGCCATTGTTGCCGTTGACTGCTTTACCAAATGGATTGAAGCAAGGGCCGTTAAGAACATAGTAGTTGTCGATGTGAAGAAGTTCATTCTGGAGAAAATCTTCACGCGTTTTGGAACCCCCTAAAGCATCATCTTCGACAATGGCTGACAGTTTGACACGCCGAAGCTCACCGACTTGTTGGAAGAGTACGCAGTGAAGGAAAAAACTTCACAGCTGTGTCAGGGCTCCAGATGAATGTTCAAGTAGAATCAAGCAACAAAATCCTAGTGAACGGCATTAAGAAGAAACTTGACAAAGCCAAAGGGCTATGGGCCGATGTGCTAACGGAGGTTCTATGGGCATCGAGAGCGACTAAAAAGGCCATCATAAGAGAAACACCATTTAATCTTGTCTACAGATCTGAAGAAGTACTCCCGGTGGAGCTAGCCAACAAAAGCCCGAGGGTCGAACACTTCGACCCCAAGATGAACGATGAGAGGGGGAAACATGACCTTGACCTCCTCTCAGAGGTACGAGGAGATTCACTTTTGAGGGCCAAAATCTACAAGCAAAGGATGACAAGAGCCTTCAATAGAAGGGTGAAACTTAGGAAGCTGAACGTGGGGGACCTTGTCTTAAGAACAATGGAATCCGTGGGAAGGCATAATTAAGAGGGGAAAATGACCACAACAGGGGAGGACCCTACTGGGTGATGGAAGTCATAAATTCAAAGACATACCAATTGAAAACCCCGGACGGAAGGTAGATAGGCAGGCCCTGGAACATCAACAATCTCTGTAAGTGTTTTGCCTAGGACGCGGTCTCATCATGGAACCTCGTCATGGTAGGTACCCTTCAATAGCCTCTTGTGATTCCTACATTTCTCTAGATGATGGGGTATGCTCCCTCCAGCTGCCTCTCATCCATTTTCACCAGGCCTTTGGCCGAAAGGGGTAGTCTCCCCCAAACGGCCTTTACCATTTTGTGGGGCCTTTGGCCATCAGGGGTCGGCTTCCCCAAGAACCCACGAATGGATATGTTTTCGGCAATCATGCATTTTCGTCTATATATTACTTTGCAAGCTTTTCCATATTTTTTTGATACCCGAAGCCCCACCACGGGGGCATTAAACTTATTCTACTACACGATTAGACGAAGCCCTGCCACGGGGAATTAAACATAGTCTACAAAACGGTTAGACGAAGCCCCACCCCAAGGGCAACATACTTAGTCTACGACAAGGTTGGATGAAACCCCACCACGAGGGCATTAAACTTGGTCTACGACACGATTAGATGAAGCCCCACCTTGGGGGAAAATGCACTTAACCTACGACATGACTAACCAAAACCCCACCCTGGGCAAAATGGACTTAATCTACGAAACAGTTAGACGAGGCCCCGTCAGGGGGGCAGAGAAAAAGAATCCCATTACGGTTCACAACATGCAAAGTTGGACGAAGGGCAAAGTCAAAAGGCAGTAAAAAAGATGGGACAAGACCCCGTCCTGGGGGGCTGATAATCATCAAACTCTCTTGTATTTCATTAAAGTCTGTTACAAAGATTCTGACACACAAGAACGAAGTATAAAGATAAAATCTAAGAGCTGAAGGAAATATAATACGTCAAGTTCTTTCGTAGGGGGAAGAGCCCCCCCCCCCCCATTTTGGCAGAAGGCACGCAGCCGAGGAGGCAAGAGAGAGCCAAAGAGGTCACCAGGAGAACCAAGGGTAGTGTAGTCACGGAAGAATGCACCCCGAGCACCAACTCTACCACTGTGACCCAACACCTCTCCCCAGCTAGAAGCTTGACTGAAACTCTTTTCCACGTCGATAAGGTACAACATCCACACACCGCTGCGGCACCGGACCTTTGGAAAAGAAAGTGTCGAGAGGCAACGAAGCAAGGTCAAGCTCATCTTCCATCTCGTGAGTGGAAAGTGGATGAAAATCCATCAGCAACCCATTTAAGAATTCAAAGGCTGATACCATCAATATTTATCAATTAATCACACACTGCTTTTAAATAAAGAGAATCGCGAATGCAATGGCTGTTCATATTTAACTCTTACTAATGACCGTTTGCGTTGTACGCGTATTTCTCTTCAGATTGACTACACTGTTCAAACTATTTTACAAAAATGGAACATAATTAGGTTACATGCAAACAAAATAGATCATTTAATTAAAAATTAGATTTTCGCAGGGTCAACGACCCAAATCATTTGAGGAAAACAGGGGATGCTTGACAGATGACATAACGTTGCCCAAGAAGATAATGAATGCAATTCGGAATGTTTTCAGAGGAGATAATGTCTCAATCAATGAGCCTTATCAAAAAGCACCATAAAAATTCGAAGTGTTGGAGACAAAGTTCCCACACTCAGCGCTACTATGAGAGCACAACACAAGATGAAGGCCCACCCCTCGTTCGATCCCCATTGTCGCAACGCTTATCCTTGCTCTATTGGGGGCAGGTGGATGAAGAACAACTACAATGGACAAAGGACGATTACCTCTCATCCACCGCTTTGGCAAAATATCCCGGCTTTCTTCACATGCAAAAGAGATCACGCGACCAAATTCGGGACAAACTTAGGAAAGAGGCATTACACAACAAAGATAGACGATTTCCATTGCAAAAATGAACTTGTTCAAGATTCATTACAAAACAAAAGGAAAAAGCTACAACTATCTTCAAGATGAAGGGGAGAGGGGGGAAGAAATGTCGGCTGCATCATGTTGGACGGCATCATGACCCTAGGGCGGAGAGACACCCTCGCCAGCATCCTCCAGGGGAGAAAGGTCCTAATCGACCCATTGACCCTCATCCTCCTCACCAAAAGCACCCTCGGCATGAGGCCCAAGGTGATCCTCGATCGCATCCACGAAGTTGTTGTTGATGTTTGGGAGGTCGGCAAGCGTGGTCTTACGATAGTGATCCCGAGGGTTCCGCTCCAGCTCCTCAGCATAGGCCTACTCAGCCGTCGATGTATCCTCCCGTGACTAGGACTAAAGCATCACGACCTATCTTGCCAACAAGGCGGAGTAGCCCTACTCGGAGTCACAAATGGCCGTGAAGGGCTCCTTGAGGCTTTCTAGGAACGCCCTCTCAGAGACTACCATCTTATCTGCCAAGAGTAAGCGGTTTTTTCCGCCTCTACCGTAATCAATTATTGTGCTGAACTAGACATAGATTTCCCACATATAAGATTAATGAGAAACCCATCTTATGGTAGTTCAGATTGGCAGATAAGAATGAGCTAACCGACATGAAAAATCAATTATTACTTCGGATGTTTTTTAAACCGTCTTAAAAGTTCGTGGTATCGCTTATAACAATAGGGTCGAGGATTTTCTCGGCTGGTTAACTTAACCCGTAGTGATAAAGTGATGGTAATTTTATTTTATTTTATTTAAATTTTTTTTTTTTTTTTTTTTTTTTTACTTCGCTTTCCNNNTTTTTCCTTCTCCTAATTTCTTTTGGATTCGCACCACTTTGCCTTTGCGCTACTACATAATTTTGTATCCCCACGCTTCAACCCCAACTTTTGAACCCACAATTAAATCAGTTACCACCACCCCTAGCAACTATCTAGACACCCACCTCCACCAGTAACAATAGCCATGTGCCCCCCTCCCCATCTCTGCAATTCAAGACATAGCAGCAACCACAATGAGCACTAACCGCCAACGCCGCCTACTTTCAGTCGCGTCAAGGCCTCCCTCTTCAGTCATGTGAGAGCAAGCGCTGCCATCCTTTAGTCATCCTGGCGAATTGTAACTAATCATTGCTTTTGTATCATGTATTTGTATTTTGTTTAATTGTTGAGTTTATAATATGATTACTGATTTTAGGGTTTATTTCTTTTTTAAGGGTTAAGTTTTTGATTTATGGTTTAGCTTTTATTGTTATTGTATCATCAATTTCAACTTGCGTGATCAAAACCTCCATCCCCATGCCCTAGACATCAGAGTTGCATGGCTGAATGTGCGTGTGTGTGTGATTCTGTGAATGCTTGTTGTTGTTGTTAATGTTGTTGTATTTGGTTTAATTGTTGAGTTTACAATATGATTATTGATTTTAGGGTTCATTTTTTGTTTAAGGGTTTTGTTTTTTGTTTAAGGTTTAGCTTTTGTTGTTATTGTATCATCAATTTCAACCTGCGTGATCGAATACTCCATCCCCATGCCCTATACATCAGAGTTGCATGGCTGAATGTGCGTGTGTGTGATTCAGAGTTGCATGCTAGAGTTCATCAATACTAATCACTTCCAGATGTGATATATTTAAATTGTTATACCTGATCTATAGTTGATGTGGAGGATGGGATTATTTATAGCCGGCATTGGATTTGATCACCAATGTAGTATGGCTTTGTTGAGGTTTGGTGATTGTGTTGTGTTGTTAGACATTATATGTTCTGTTGTCTTGACCAGTGTTTCCTATACTTTGTTGACCTTGCATTGGAAGTTGTTATGCTTTTGCATCATCAACATTTTGAAGTTAACATTGTCCCAAGAAGTGGTGCATGCTTTGTTGAATGTCCACAGTGCTAACATCCATGGTCCTTTGTTGTTTGTTGACACTATGCCAAATTTGGCCTTCAATAGAGGCTAAATATAGTCTTTGATAGCCGGTCTAAACGCTATAGAAGGCTCTATTATAGTAGGGGGGTATTCTTTTACAGCGGGTTCCATACAGTTATTAAAGGATAAATGCTTTTATAGCGGGTTAGGAAAACAACCGCTATCAAAGCCTGTTTTCTACCCTTTTATAGCAACATATTATAGCCCCTATTAAAGCCTATTTTACAGCCTTCTATAGACGTTCTAGGTACAACCGCTGTAATAATATTTTCATTTAAAAAAAAATGTTACCAATGCTCACTATGCGTATATATCAATCTTACTTATCATAATCATTTTTACAACCAAAAAAAATAAAAGAACTTTCCATGTTTTCAATAGAAATGTACAACCACAATCAACCCACAATGTTGAGATGTCGTAATTTGTGGAGATCATTCAACATAAGCAACAACTACATCGACTTAGCTCTCTTGAGAATGTCGACTATTGTTCCTACTTCTATTTCATTCGATCCCACCTATGTGGCATATTCATGAAAATTGCCAAATTTCCAATTTGATCAGCATGACATTTGAGGAGAGCCAAACCCAAGCAACCAAGAAAGAACATTACAATGTGCGAGAAAGCTGGAAATGGAGAGACATTGAGCAACACATGTGAGAACCCAAACTCCCAACCATCACTAGACACAATAACTTAAGTAAGGTGGCTGATCAAGGGACCATTCTAATTTATTGTACTCCTCCTTCCTAGCATGATCTTCAGTATTGAGTACCTGATTACGATAAACACAATAACAAGTAAAAGATTAGAAATTAGTTTAAGAATTCAAAATAGCAAAACTACTGCTGGATAACCAAGCAATAATGTACGATTGGAAACAATAGAAGAAAAAATAGATAAATGAAAAACTGTAGATCATCTATACTGACCTTAAAGCAAGATTTATAAGCTACAAATAATAAGTTTAAATTTGGTGTGAATAAGGACCCACTTGATCACATATTGTTAGTCCAAAAAGGGGAGGACTCTCCAAAGTCCAAACCCCCTTAATTCCATCCAAAAGGATTGAAACTAAACTTATTCATAAAAAGAAAAATAAAAAATAACAACAATAAATTAAAAAAAAAAAACTACTCTTAAGCCAAACAAATCAAAGCAAACAGAAAGAGGGAAAGGATGAGCTTATTAGTCAAGACACAGTTTGCTAGGCTGTGACACTCTAATACACCAAGGAAGGGCAATAACGAAGCACATTTAGTAGTGCACAGTCAAACACCAAAAGTCTTGTATAATTTATTGACAACTAAGGTACAAAACTCAACTTAGAAGGCAAAGTCTGCCTTTTTCCAGGTTGCCCGTACAATACAATTCATTTAGGAGGCCTCATCCCAATGTCTTCATATAACTCTAGGTGTGTTAGAGGAAGTTCAACAGTTTGGCATCTAACCTTCCACTGTCTGCATATGACTCCAATGGAGCTTTCTCAACTTGCATGACAAACACAATAGGATCCACCTCATCCTGGAGAATTCCAACCACTGAAAACACTTAAAGACAAGAAAAGCATGTCATAAGTCCCCATTAGAGAAGAAGACAATCACGAATTATATAAAACAGATCTTAATTATAATATAAAAAAAATACATTGCAAAGGCATATATCTTGCATTAACTAAATGTTACCCCAACAAACACAAGAATGGAACAAAGTCATCTTCATATGAGCCCATTAGTACATTACAGTAGGCTTAAACTTGATTCATAAGTACCAAATTGAAGGAGAGATAATCTAGAATAGAGTGTCTACAGAACTCAGAGCTCCTTTTGCATATACCACACTTCTGACCAATCAATACCTCTTCAATTAAATTTCACTCATAACCAACAGGGCGCCAATATTTTTTGATTGGAAATCAATTTACTACGACGAATTCTCTTCTTTGACGTAACAAATAATTCAAATATTGGCGCATTTTAAATTCATCTTTTACTTTGGTTGTTGGATGCGTGACGTAAAAAAAGATCTAATTTTGGCGCGTTTTCATTCATCTTTTTCTGATTTAATACGACTGTTGCTATGTTTAACGACGGTTGTTTTTATCCGTAATAATAAATCATTGATTTAATGTGTCGTCCACATATATGACAAGCCACATTTTGAGCGGACCTATCGTAATAAATGCTTGATAACCACAGTAGAAAAGCCTTTTTGTACTAGTGTTACAATAAATGGTTTTTTATCAAAATGAAAGGCCTCCATATCAAGGACTTTATTCTTAAACAAGCTACTATGAAATCTGACAAGAAAGACACTAGACTTCGACAAAATAACCTTTTCAATCCTTTCTTTACCCCATATCCTATGCAAGAACCCACTCATAACTTGATAAGGAGGGTTGGCCCCCAACATAAAGCAAACAAAAGCTTGTTCCTAATATTCTATTTTAGGATTAAAGTTAAGATCCACACCCATGACCTCATTAACCATATCTGCCCATCGTCTCCCCTGCCCATGAGGGTCCACATTCCCATCAGCACTCCCACACACCATCTCAAGCCTTCTTCTAGGCCTTTGATTATCAGTGGATCCATGAGGAACCGTAGTAGTAGCCAGTGGGCTCATTTCTTGAGTTACATGATCAAAAGGATGTATCGTTACATTTGTGTTTGTCAATGGTACAGTTCCATTGGTTTGTGGTTGTGTTTGAGCAGAATCGTTGTTGGGTGTGTTTCGAATCACATTAATAGGTTGTCTTCTACCACTTCCTCGCCCCCTTTGGCCCTCATTGTGGCAGTCGCGCCCCTTCATTACCATGGTAGGTGCAAGTTAGCATAATATCCCTAACGTGCACTTAGAGAGAAACCCTAGCTCACAATCTCTCATTATACTCGTCTTTCAAATATTACCATATTCGGGTTTCAAATAATAAAAATCTCGGTTAAAATTGGTGTTCATGTTTGACACTTTTTCCCAATCGTTAGTATTTTAAGCGTATTTCTCTTTCGATTGATACACCAATTGAAATTGTTATTAATATATAAATAATTATAAATATTTGAATAATCCTAGGCTTTCAAACAATAATAATTGCAACTGCAATTGGTGTTCAT
>ONZA01012009.1:111827-123171 GCA_900322205.1 Kewa caespitosa | reverse complement strand
ATGAATGAAAATATTAACTGGACAATAGAAATAAAATAAAAATATTTGTCTAATATTAAAGAAAATAATATTGAATTATCATTTTCTCCAATTTTGTGACGTAAATAGAAATAAAATGACAATAAAAGTAAACAAAATCAATTTTCCTCGAATTTTGTCATACGCGAAATGGTAATGGAACAATTTTCTATTTAAAAGGGTTTTTTTGTGGGTATTTGCTTAAAAAAATATGACAAAAACGCTCACCAATATTCTCAAGCTTTGGAAAAAAATGGATTCTGGTTGTTGAGTGTCTAAGTTTTTGGGATGGTTTATCTTGTATTTTGTAGATAATAGATCCCTTTACGTATGGTTAATACATGAGTTTATGTAGTGATGGAAAATTAAATGCACCTTGGCCTAGCGAATAAGGAATAATTCGCTTGGAACAGAGCGATTGTTGGCTAATTCGATCAGAGCCCAGCGAATTGGGTGCATTTCGCTGGAATCTATTGAATTTAAGAAGGTAATCCTTCTTAATATCTAGGTCGTCTATTCGATCAATAAGTTCGAAAAGAGATTCTTTTTCACATTTAGTTTGTGTAATGACATTTATACATTTTTCTAGGCAAATTGTTGATGATTCATTCGAAGAAGAAGAATAAGAATCGGAGTTAGTACGTATCTGAAAAACATAACAACTCTCTTCAGAACTAGAAGGGCTTGTATATGAAGCATCATATATTAGGAGTATAGAAGAAAGTTTCTCATTAAGGTCGGGATTATCTGCACAAGTTTCAGAAATTGTTTGCTTCATTTTACATTGGTTAGGTTTGTATCCTAAACGTCCAAATTTATTATAGATTTTATGTCATTTATAATTCATTCTAGATTGAGGGAAAATTTTCAAAGATTTTTTGTAGAATTTTATGAGATTTTTTGTGATAATGTTTAGATTTATTTTCTGTTGGAGGGAAGTAGGGGCTTGAATTTCTTGAAGACCAAAAGTATCACAAAAAGATCCAAGTTCTTTTCTACATTGAACTTTTTAATAAGAATACTTAGACATAAGCTTTAGCTCTTGGAAAAGAGATATGGCTTCCTTTTTGATAAAAGCAAATATTTGACCATATGTCATATCTTTGAAAGGAATTTCATCTTGTCCTAGTGTTTCTGTGATCTTAAAAAATACTCTTTGAGAAAATAAGGATACCATAAATTTTGATGATTTAAATCATACTCGACTTTTAAATAAAATGAACTACGGTCACAATTGCCTTTCATGTTTAATGCTTGTAACCATCATTATTATTTTAATCATATTTTTCTTTAAATTGCCAAACCCATTGAAACTATTTTATAAAAAGGAAATATGTTCGGGTTAGATAACAAACACATTGATCGTTTTAATCATATTTGGCTGTCAAAAAATTAGAAGTACGGTTGCAGTCTCTTTTCACATTTAACACTTATATGACGATCGTTACGTTTTGAGCCTAATTGTCTTCCCGTTGATGAACCAACTGCAATTATTTTTTGTAATAAAAATATTAATTCACTTTGTACCACCGTCATTTATCAAATTTAATCACATATGTCTTTCAAATAATGAGAATTGCAAATGCAATTGCTTTTCATGACGCTTGCAACGATCGTTGCGTTTTAAGCATATTTGTCTTCCAATTTTCTAACCCATTGAAACTATTTTACAAAAAGGAAACATGTTCAGGTTATATATTAACAAAATGGATCATTTCGCTTTACGCTAAAATTAATTCCTGTTGCAATTGCTTTTCATATTGAACGTTTTTTGACGGTCATCAGTGTTACAAGCGCATTTCTCTTTCAATTGGCAAAGCAATTGAAACTAGTTATTCGAATTTGATCATACTCTGGTTATATTACAAAAATTTGATGATTCAAATAATGATCGGCCTTGAAGTAAGAAGAATTGCGGTCGCATTTGCTGCTCATGTTTAACGCTTTTTAACGATCGATAGTGTTTTAAGCCGATTTCTCTTTCAATTGAAAAACTAATTGAAATTATTTTGTAAAATTTGATCTCATTCTAGTTATGTAGTTGATTATTGCTATCATACTCAGCTTTCAGATATTAACAGTCATGGCCGTAATAGGTTTTCATATTTAATGCTTTTTTAATGATTGTTAGTGTTAAAAGCGTATTTCTCTTTCGATTGATGAACTAATTGAAACTATAATTTTAAATTGCACCATGTTATGGTTGGATATAAACAATTACTATTATTTAAATCATCCTAGGATTTCAATCAATTATACTTGCTACTGCAATTGCTGTTCATATATAACGCTACTAAATGATCGTTAGCGTTTTAATCCTATTTCTCTTTCAATTGACGAAGCAACATAATAAATATTTAAAATTGGAACATGTTTTGAACTGATACAAAAAATAGTAATCATTTCAATTGAACTCCATTTTCAAATATTAAGATTTATGGTTGGAATCGGTTTTCATTGTTAACGCTGTTTAACGATCCTCATCGTTTAAAGCCTATTTCTCTTTTGATTGACGATAGACTTAAACTTACAATTTTGAAATTTGAAAATTGTTGATTTGATATCAAAAAAATTTCTCATATAAATCATAGTCGACTTTAAAAAAACTGGAATTTTAGGTTGAATAGTTGTTCATATTTAGTGCTTTTTAACGATTGTAGCGTATTAGGCGTATTTGTCTTTCAATTGACGAACCAATTGAAACTATTTATTTAAAAACAGGACATTTCTTTGGTATACACAATCAATATTTATCATTTAAATCATACTTGGCGTTCAATTATAAGAATTACAATTTCAGTTGCTTTTCATCTTTATTTAACGACCGATATTGTTTTAAGCCTATTTGTCATTCAATAGAAAAACAAATTGAAATTGTTTTGTAAGACTGGATATCGTTCTCTATACAAAATTTAATATTTTAATCACATTGGGCTTTAAAATATTTAAAATCTTGGTTGTAAATGGTTTTCATATTTAACGCTTTTTAACGGTCGTTAGTGTTTTAAGCGTTTTTCTCTTTAAATTGAGTAGCACATTGAAACCATTTCATAATAAGGGAACATTTTCAAGTTATATATCAACAAAAATTGATCATTTTAATCATACTTGGATTTAGAATTTATGTTGCAATTGCTTTTCATATTTAAAGCTTTTTAACTATGGTTAGCATTGCAACCGTATTTCTCTTTCAATTGGCAAAGAAGTTGAAACTACTTTTAAAATCGGGTCATGCTGGTTAGGTATAACTAACTTTTGTAATTTCAATCAAAATCGGCTTTCAAGAAAGAAGAAATTATGTTACAATTACTGTTCATATATAACGCTTTTTAATGATCGATAGTGTCTAAAGCCTATTTCTGGCTCAATTGACGAAATTTTGTTGATTACTAACCAGAATGATATCCGATTTTACGAAATAATTTCAATTGGGTTTTCAATTGAAAGAGAAATGGGCTTAAAACACTATCGATCGTCAAAAATCATTAAATACGAATAGCTACAGCAACCTCAATTCTTCTTACATGAAAGACGACTATGATTGAAATCTTCAAAATTGGTTATATATAACCACAACATTTATCCAATTTGAAAAATGTTTTCAATTGCTTCACCAATTGAGAAAGAAATATGCTTATAACGCTAATCATTGTCAAAAAGTGTTGAATATGAAAAGCAATGGCAACATAAAGTCTTTTAATCGTAATGCCAAGTATGATTGAAATGATCATTTTTTTTTTATCTAACCTGAACATGTTTCTATTTATTAAATAATATTAATGGGTTAGTCAATTTAAAGAGAAATACGCCTAAAACGCAAATGATCGTTAATAAGCTTTAAATATGAACAACCATTGCATTTGGAATTCTCATAATTTTAAAGCAGTGTGTGATTGAATTGATCAATACTGGTGGTATATAATCAAATAATTTGTTTTGTTTCAAAATATAATTACAGTTGGTTCGTCAACTGAAAGACAAATAGGCTTAAAATGCTAACGATCGTTCAAACGTGTTAAATGTGAAAAGCAATTACAACCGTAGTTCTAATTATATAAAAGCCTAGTGTGATTGAAATAATCAATTATTTATTAATTCTAACCATAACATGATCCTATTATAAAAATCACTTATAATTTGTTCGTCAATGGAAAGAGAAACACGCTTAAAACAATTATGATAGTTAAAAAGCGTTAAACATGAAAGGCAATTGCGATCGTAATTCATTTTACTTTAAATTCGAATATGATTGAAATCATCAAAGTTGATGGTTGCTAACCCAAATATGGTCCAGTTGTGAAAATTACTACAATTGATTCGTCAACTGAAAGAGAAATAGGCTTAAAACGCTAACGATCGTTAAAAAGCATTAAACACAAACACAAATTAAAACAGCAATTATTTATATATGAAAGCCAAGAATGTTTAAAATAATAATTGTTTTTATAAATAACCAGAACAAGATCCAATTTTGCAAAATAATTTCAATTGCTTTTTCAATTGGAAGAGAAATAAGCTTAAAACACCATCGATCGTTAAAAGGTGATAAATATGAGAAACAATTGCAACCGAAAATCTTATAATTTTAAATCCCACTATGATTTAGATGATCAATATTTGTTGTATCTAACAATATCATGTTTCATTTTAAAAGTAGTGTCAATTGGTTCGTCAATTAAAAGAGTAAAACGCTTAATAAGCTACAATCTTAAAAAAGGATTAAATGTGAACGACAATTCAATCTAAAACTTATGTTATATTATAGCCTAGTATGATTTATATGATCAAATTTTTTGATATCTAATAACCAATTTTCCAATTTCAAAAAAGTATTTTTAATTGGTTAGTCAATTGAAAGAAATAGGCTCAAAACCATGAGTATCGTTAAACAGTGTTAACTTTGAAAAGCAATTGCAAGCATGATTTTTATTATTTGAAAATGGAGATCAATTGAAGTGATAAATGTTTTTGGTATATTTTAAAATAATTTTCCAATTTTAAAAATAGATTCTATTAGTTTTTCAATTGAAAGTGAAATAGGCTGAAAACGCTAATGATCGTTTGACAACCTTAAACATGAACAGCAACTGCAATCGCAAGTAGTATTGTTTGAAAGCCCATGATCATCTAAATAACTGTAATATAACAAGAAAATGATGACATTTTAATTAATAGTTTCAATGGGTTCATCAATTGAAAGAGAAAAATGCTAAAAAAGCTAACGATCGTTAAAAAGCGTCAAATACGAAAAACAATTACAACCGCTATTTTTAATATTTGAAAGCCAAGTATGATTAAAGTAATAAATTTATTTGATAAATAACCAGAATGGGAAACAATTTTACAAAATAATTCCAATTGGTTTTTCAAATGAAAGAAAAATGGGCACATAACATTGTCGATCATTTAAAAGCGTTAAATATGAACAACAATTACAACCGCAATTCTTCTTTCTTGAAGCCGATAATGATTGAAATCCTAAAATTTGGATATATCTAACCAGATTATGATAAATTTAAAAAAAAAAAAATCAAGTTCTTTGCCAATTGAATGAGAAATACACTTATAATGCTAACGATCGTCAAAAAGCGTTAAATACGAGAAGCAACTGCAACAGAAATTCTTTATGTCGTAAAGCCAAGTATGGTTGAAATAATCAATTCTTTTTGTATCTAGCCTAAACATGTTCCCTTTTTGGAAAATAGTGTAAATATGTTTGTCATTTGAAAGAGATATATGCTTAAATGCAAACTATCTTCAATAAGCTTTCAATATGAACATCAATTGCATTCGCAATTCTCCTTATTTAAAAGCCATGTGCGATTTCTTGGTGGCATATAACAAAATAATGTTTTGATTTCAAAAAACAGTTGTAGTTGGTTGGTCAACTTAAAGACAAATAGGCTAAAAGCGCTAACGATCATACAAAAGCGTTAAATGTGAAAAGCAATTGCAACCGCAATTCTAATTATTTAAAAGCCTATTATAATTGAAATCATCAATATTTTCAAATTCCAATTATAAAATGATCCCATTATAGAAAATAGTCATGAAATGTTCATCAATTGAAAGATAAATACGCTTAAAAAAATAACGATCCTAAAAAGCGTTAAACATGAAACGCAATCGCGACCATTATTCATTTTATTTAGAAATCAAGTATGATTAAAATTATAAAATTTGGTGGTATCTAACCCAAACATGATCCAACTATGAATATAACTGCAATTGATTCGACAATTGTAAGAGAAATATGCATAAAACGCTGACAACCGTTAAAATATGTTGAGAATAGACACGAGAAACATTCACCCAAAGAGAATCCAAGGGGAAAGAATAAAGCAACTACTAGAAAGCATTAAATGAAAGTTAAAATGTCAATCAGATTTGTTGGACCTAGTTGAAAGGGAACAAATCTCATTTACTCTTTGTTAGGTGGCTGAATCTTCCCAATTTGACCTTCATTCTTTGAATCGAACTTGTTGCATATTAAAAGACAAATCATTGAATCCACCTCAGCATTAGTGGACTCAAAATGCTAGATGATCCAACTTGAAATCGTGATTTGAATCGGGTTCACGAAGTAACCTGATTTTCCATTGTTACTCCAAATGGTAATTGCCATTCTCCTAGATGCACATGCATGAGTTCTAGTTAGATAAAAACAATTACAGTTATCTTAATAATCATAGGCTTTCAAAAACAAAACTTGCGTCCGCAATTGCTCTTCATATTCAACGCTATTAAACGATCGTTAGCGTTTTAAGCCTATTTCTCTTTCAATTGATGAACCATTAGAATCTATTTCTAAAATTGGAACATGTTTTCAACAGATACCAATATTAATCATTTCAATCAAACTCTATTTTCAATTAACAAGAATTATTGCAATTGCTTTTCATAGTTAACGATGTTCAACGATCCTCAATGTTTTCAGCCTAATTCTTTTTCAATTACCGAACCAATAAAAGTACATTTTTGAAATTTGAAATTTTTTTATTTGAAATCAACATTCTTGATCATAAAGAACTGTACTCGGCTTTAAAATAACAAGAATTTTAGGTTGAATTGTTTTTCATATTTACTGCTTTTTAATGGTTGCAGCGTGTTAAGCGTATTTCTCTTTCAATTGACAAACCAATTGAAACTATTTTTTAAAACTAGAAACTGTTCTGGTTATACAACCAATTTTGCTCATTTAAATCATACTCAGCTTTCAAACTAAATGAATTGCTGTTGCAATTGCTTTTCATTTTTATCATTTTTAAAGATCGACATTGTTTTAAGCCTATATCTCTTTTAATTGATAAACCAATTGAAATTCTTCTAAAAAATTGGATCTCGATCTAGTTAGTTATAAAAAAAAAAAAGTTTACTATTTTAATCATACTTGTCTTTAAAATATTAAGAATTATGGTAGTTATTTGTGTTCATATCTAACGGTTTTTAACGTTCGTTTGCGTTTTAAGCCTGTTTTCATTCATTTTACGAATCAATCGTAGTTAATTTCAGAATTGGATCACGTTTGTGATGGATACCATAAATTTGATGATTACAATCATACTCGACTTTTTAATTATGTGAATTGCTGTCAAAATCGCTTTTCATGTTTAACGTTTTTTAACGATCGTTATTGTTTTAAGCGTATTTCTCTTTCAATTGACGAACAAAATTTCAATTGACCAACAAACTATAACCTCTTTTTTATAATAGGATCATGTTATGGTTATATTTCAAAAGTATTGATGATTTCAATCCCACTAAGCTTTCAAATGATTTGAATTACGGTTGCAATTGCTTTTAACATTTTACGCTTGTTAACAATCATTAGCGTTTTAAGCCTATTTTTCTTTCAGTTGACGAACCAATTGAAATTACTTTTTGAAATGAAAACATTATTTTATGATATAAAACCTTTATTTTTCAGTTTAATCACACATGGCATTTAAATAATTATAATTGCGAATGCAATGGTTGTTCATGTTTGACGCTTATTAACGATCGTTTGCATTTTAAGCGTATTTCACTATAAAGTTACTAACCCATTAAAAATACTTTACAAAAAGGGAACATGTTCAGGTTAAATACCAACAAAATGGCGAAGCAATTACTTTTCAAATTTCACGCTTCTTTATGATCGCTAGCGTCATAAACGTATTAATCTTTCAATTGGCGAAGCAATTGAAACTATTTTTAAAAATTCGATCATGTTCTGGTTAGATATAACCAATTTAGATGATTGCAATCATAATCGGCCTTCAAGGAAGAAGAATAGCGGTTGCAATTGCTGTTCATATTTAACGATTTTTGAAGATCAATAGTGTTTTAATCATATTTCTCGTTCAATTGAAAACCAATTGACATTCTTTTGTGAAATTGGATCTCCTTCTTGTTATTTATCAAAAATATTGTTTATATTAAGAATACACGGCTTTAAAATATTAAAATTCTCTGTTTTAATTGGTGTTCATATTTTACGCTCTTTAGCGATCGTTAGCATTTTAAGCGTATTTCACTTACAATTGATCAACCAGATGAAACTTTTATTTAAAAACTCATCATTTTGTTGTTATATATTAAAAATTACTATTATTTAAATCATCCTAGACTTTCAAACAATAATACTTGCAGCTGCAATTGTTGTTCATATTCAACGCTGTTAAAAGATCCTTAGCATTTTAAGCCTATTGCTCTTTAAATTGAATAATTTTTTGAAATTCGAACATGTTTTCAAAATATATCAAAAATATTGATCATTTCAATCTAACTCAATTTTGAAAAAATAAAATTTTTGCAATTACTTTTCATAGTTAACGTTGTTTAACGATCGATAGTGTTTTAAGCCTATTTCTCTTTCAATTGAAAACTCAATTGAAACTCTTTTGTAAAATTATATCACATTCTGGTTAGTCATCAACAAAACCGATTATTTTAGTCATACATGGCCTTCAAATATTAATAACTGAGATTATAATTTGTGTTCAAATTTAACGCTTTTTAACGATCGTTAGCGTTTTAAGCCTATTTCTCCTTAAATTGATGAATTAATTGCAGTTAGTTTAAAAATTGGATCATGTGTGGGTTAGGTACCATAAATTTTGATGATTTAAATCATACTTGACTTTTACAGAAAATTGATTGCGGTCGCAACTTCCTTTCACGTTCAACACTTTTTAACGATTTTGTTTTGACGTTATTTCTCTTTCAATTGACGAACAAATTATAATTATTTTTTATAAAAGTATCATGTTATGGTTAGACTTAAAAAAAATTATGATTTCAATCATACTAGGTTTTATAATAATTAGAATTGTGGTTGCTATTGATTTTCACATTAACCGCTTTTTAACGATCAGTTGCGTTATATCAAACAACATTTGAGTATACCACCAATTATCATCAATTTAATCACAAATGGCTTTTAAATAATTACAATTGAAAATGATATGGTTGTTCATATTTCACACTCCTTAACGATCAGTTGCGTTATAATCGTATTTCTCTTTAAATTGACTAACCCACTGAACCTTTTTTATAAGAAAAGGACATTCCTACTGTCTCTACTTTTACCAGCTAAAAATGTGAATATCGCTACACTCTTGTAACATGTTAATTTTAGAGACCAACAAAATTGATCATTTCAATCATACTCGGCTTATCGATGAAAATTTTTCTGTTGCAATTGCTTTTCATATATAACTCTTCTTGACGATCTTTATCGGTACACTCTTGGAACATGTTAAGTTTAGATACCAACAAAATTTATCATTTCAATCATACTCGACTTTTCGATGAAAATTTTTCTGTTGCAATTGCTTTTCATATTTAACTCTTTTTGACGATCGTTATCGTTGTTAGCGCATTTGTCTTTCAATTGCCAAAGAAATTGAAACTGTTTTTCAAATTGGATCATGTTATGGTTATGTAACATCGATTTTTATGAATTAAATCATACTCAACTTTTAAATAAAATGAATAACGATCGTAATTGCCTTTCACGTTTATTGTTTTTTAACGATTGTTATTGTTTTAAGCGTATTTCTCTTTCAATTGACGAACAAATTATAATGATTTTTTAATAATAGGATCATTTAATGTTTAGAATTCGTAAATAATGAAAATTTTAATCATAATCAGATTTCAAGTAAGAAGAATTGCAGTTGTGATTGAAGTTCATATTTAGCACATTTTAACGATTAGCAATCATTTTGGCCTATTTCTCTTTCAATTGAAAATCCAATTGAAATTATTTGATAAAATTGGTTCTCTCTATGTTTAGCTATCAAAAAAATTGATTATTTTAATCATACTTGGCTTTCAACTATTAAAAATTGCGCTTGTAATTGGTGTTCAAATTTGACACTTTTTAACGATCGTTAGCATTTCAACAATTTTTCTCTATCAATTGATGAACCAATTGTAACTACTACTTAAAATTGCATCATTTTCTGGTAAGGTATAAACATTTATAGTTATTTAAACATTCTTAGGTTTTCAATCAAAAATATTGGCGACTTCAATTGCTGTTCATATTAAACGCTGATAAACGATCGTTAGCGTGTTCAGCCTATTTGTCTTTCAGTTGACGAAACAATAGAATATTTTTTAAAAGTTGGAACATGTTTTGAATAGATACCAGAAATATTGGTCATTTCCATTGAACTCCATTTTCAAATAATAAGAATTACGGTTGCAATTGCTTTCATATTTAACGTTGTTTAACGATCCTCATTATTTTAAGCCTATTTGTTTTTCAGTTGACGTACAAATTAAACATACATTTTTGAGAAAGGAAATTTTTTTATTTGATATCAACATTTTTGATCCAATAAATCATACTCGACTTTAAAATAACATGAATTTCAGGTTGAATTGTTCATATTTACTGCATTTTAGCGATTGTAGCCTCTGAAGCGTATTTCTCCTTCAATTGACAAACCAGTTGAAATCATATTTTAAAAATGGAACATATTGATCATTTAAATCATACTATTCTTTCAAATTATAAGAATTGCGGTTGCAATTGCTTTCCATAATTATCGCTTTTTAACGATCGATAGTGCTTTAAACCTACTTCTCTATCAATTGACGAATCAATTGTAGTTATTTTCACAGTCGAATCATTTTTGTATTATATAACATCTATTTTGTGATTTCAATCATATTTGAATTTTAAATAAAGTGAATCACGGTCACAAATGCCTTTCATGTTTAACACTTTTTAACGATCGTTATTGTTTTAAGCGTATTTCTCTTTCAATTAACGAACAAATTACAAGTAAATTTTGTAATAAGATCATTTGATAGTTATAACTCAAAAAAAAAA
>ONZA01012008.1:9138-27706 GCA_900322205.1 Kewa caespitosa | reverse complement strand
CATAACAGGAGACTATAAAGACTATGCTCAGAGGTGTCCTGAGACACATAGTGGAATGTTAGGAGAATGAGATGGAATTTTCTTAGCATTCTCATGGGCATTTTGTCCTTGGTTAATCGAATAATGGAGCTAAATAAAATGCATGGCCGTGCTCAAATGTGTTACTGGTTAACCATTTGCTAGTCCATCGTATATTTGAGAGATACCTCTATGGACTCCAAGACAAGGATTTGTTATACACTATACTAGTGGAGACTAGTGGGAGCTAGTGGGAGTGTTCCCATCTTAGCTTATACACTTGTTATAGAACAAGTGGGACATTGAAAAAAGTGTTCAACAAAGTGTATATTTGTTAGATACTAATTGTGGAACACTATGTTGTATTTATGAGACATATACTTTAATGTGTTAAGTGACATATATACTTTGCTAGAAGTCTCTATTCGTCACAGAATAATTATTCTAGCTTAGCACATTAAATCTTATTGGTTCATACGCGTGCAATGCATTACTGATATGTACTTTGGGCTCGGATTTAGGAAATCCATCAAAGTGGTAGAAGAAAAGAGAATTGGGCCCGTGGTTGGACCACAAGGGCCCATACGACTACTATAGTGGTCGACCCCTAGGGTTTACTTGAGAGTTTTATCCTTTCCTACTTTGATTAGGAGAGTAATACTAGGCCTATATACATGTGATATATTGTAATCTAGTGTACAAGAAAATTAAGAGAGAATAACAAGGGTTAAGAACTCTCTCTCTCTCTCTCTCTCTCTCTCTCTCTCTCTCTTTCCCCTCTCTCCCTCACACGCCCCAAACCTTCGGCCTCCCCCCCTTGCCGAATCTCTCTCTTCTTCCTTCCTTGTTCGTGCTAGTACCCGATTCAAGGAAGGTCAGTGCGTGAGTTCGTGTAGACTACAATAGAGAAATTGTATCTTCAGTTCTAAGTCTCAACCTTGGGAATTCACGCTACGAAAGTAAGTTAATCTAAACATCCTTTTGCATGTTATTACATGGATTTTATTTGTATCTTGGGATCATGTTCTAGATGCTCATAATATGATTATGTTCTAATCGCTTCCGCTCATATATTCTGTATAAGATCTAGAACCCTACATTGTTTGTTGCATGAGTGATGAAAACATAATGAAGTGATAGAAAATCAAATCATACCTCTGGAAGCACGGAGTTCAGTAATTGAGTTGATCCAATCGCCTTCCCTTGTAGCCATTGCACAGATTTTGCATTCTCTTTACGACAACAGCCATGCCATGCATCCACTCCATGAGGTCAGCAACTTTTTACCTGAAAGGCCTAGTTAGTTCTTCCACAAACCCAGGAATAGCTTCTTCGAATTCTACATCGGAGCATGAATTTCAAAGGAAAACCTACAACAACATTTGCCCAGTCTCGGTCTCCACAAAGATTAATGTCGTCCCTATCACAAGCTAGGTCCCATAGTTTTACATCTCGTAAATAAGTGACCAATGCAGCAATTCCTCCTCATTGTAGAATTACATAAGTCCAGGAACGCACCAAGCAGCAGGAGTTGCCGTGACATGAAGCGGTAATTGGCACTAAAGCAATTTTGTTTTCAGAAATGTAGCACCGAAAAAAAATGAAAAAAAAAAATTGTATATTAGCAAAATGAACTTCACCAACCTGCAGTTACGAGTTGTTGGACAAGTCTCACATAATCTAAAACTGTGGCGGGGAGCACTTTCTCCGTTTGAGTTGCGTAAACTGCCGATTCAGTGCACATTGTTGCAGCCTTTGCCTAAATCATGCATTGAAGTGGAGTACATGGTTATGTGTTGTAATACCCCGTATAATTTAATATTTATAAAAGTCTTTGATAAAATATTTAAATTAAAATATAGTGTGTTTATATTAATTATGGTTTTGATTTTAGGTCAAATTATTTCTTTACTACTTTAATGTTAGGTGTTGNATTAACTAGCCTTTGTAATTCGCTATCTTATTCTTTCCCATATATACATATTTATATTTTTTTTATTTTTTTAGAAAAAAGGAAAATGAATTTAAAAGAAACAAACTCACCGTCGTTTTTGATTTCCTTGAAATGAAGGAAACTACTTTAGCTTCCATGTAACACCACAATCATCATTTGAAGTCCCTTTCTTTTCAATTCAATATCAATCCTCACCATTAGTTCCTCCAAACCTTCACAAATCAATTCAATATCATAAACCCTTCAGGGCATGTGTATTGGCCATACTTGTAAAAGTCTCAAACTTGTGCCACATCAGCATTTTTAATTGTAGTCTGTTGTTGAGACTCAATTAATACTTTTCACTTTATTGGTTGTATTCAACTGAGACTCCTTAAAATAAAAAGAAAATTATTTTAATATTATAATTGAACATGCGGGATCTTGTAGCATTGAGTTTTGAGATGGGTATTTCAACTCAAATACCCAACCTTATACTTTTACAAAGTCTTAAAAAAAGTGACCCACTTTATTGGCAAAATTAAAAAGTTTTACGTTAAAACTTTTGTTTAGACTCCCCAAAATATGTCCAAAACGCATGCCCTCACAGTTGCACCTCTTTTCATCATCTCTATCTCCATCACCCAATTTCAGTTTCTCTTTTCTTTATCTCTACTCTTTCAATCGTTCCACCAACTGACCACTAATGGCTACCAACACAGTTGAGAGTGCGACCCCTTCACTACCCCTCAACGCCTCCCTATAAACACTCATTGCCTCACCGTTGCCGGCCACCACTGGCACGCCGTTGTCGTCCTTCCCTCTTCCTCGCGCGATCCAATGCGCCACCAATCGTGCGCCCTAGTCAGCATCCCACCACTAACCAAACTCCAGCATCGTCGCTGTTGTCACCATGGCCAAGTGGGTCCACGAACCCACCACCAAATAAGCCTGTTTTCCCCTATTTTGGGTAATTACTATAAACCCTTAATATTTAGATTTTATAATTTCAATTAATCTTCATATTTTAAGTATCGTTTTTGGGTTTTAAAATTGAATTAGTTTCTGGTTTTGAATTGATTTGTGTATATGGGATTCGGGAACCTGAACCGGAACCGACTTGGAGTGACGGAACAACACGTGTATTTTACGGGTCGAAGTCAAAGCAGAGGTACCTGACACTATAGCAGTTGGATGCTTTATTATGTGAATTCAACTATCTGAGTTGTTTGCTGTTATTGTTATTGTTTATCTCAACTGATTTATTTTTGGATTAGCTGAGTTATTATTGACATGGTGAAGGAATATATATTTGGGTTGAGTTGGTAGGATGAGGTGAAAGAATGTGTGGTACTGAGTTGTGTATAGTAGTGAGTTGGGCCGGAACTAAATACATGTAGTATTGGATAGGAACCCGTGCCTTATTTGGTTGTCAATATAATTTTGATATATATATATACATGAGTTGATTGATTTTGAGAAATGATGAGATTTTCTTTAATATGATATGATTTGGTTTGAGGCTCGTAAGTTGTTAGTTTCTTGGTTCTTGGTATGTGGGTTAGTAGCTTATTGGGTATGTACCAAAAAATGATGAACAAGTTATTTGTCAGAGAGTGGACCGAGATATTATTGGCCAAGGACCGTGTGATACGTAATGAGATTGAGATTGTATGATTTTGTTTGCGATTGTACCACTGTGTTCACTACCCACATGACTAAGTGTAATATCCTTAATATTTTTAATATTTAAAAATTATTGTTCGAATTATTTTTATTGATTTAATTTATTTTCTAAATTCATTAAATTAATTATATAAATTGGTTTAACAATTATTTTATGATTTGAAAACATTAGAGATAGTAGAAATATTTATTTGGTGGTTTAAGTTAAAAAAGTTGATAGATAAAGCTTGGGTGCAAAAAAGAAGAGAAAAATGAAAAATAAAGAAAATAGTGTCTTGCATGGGATTTAAACCAATGACCTCCTAGTCATAACAAGGAGTGCTTAACAATTGGGCCAAGCCCATCTTACTTGCTCCTCATACCAAGCTTTCTGTACTTATACCTGAACGTGCCAGAAATAGAAATGAAAAACTGCCAAAAAAGGGAAGTCGGTTCCTTTCCTCTTGTAAAGCACGTCTTCCCCTCTCATTCTCCTTCACCCCAACTGACCTCCCCTTTCTCTCCCCTTACTCAACACTCTTCTCCTTCTCCTCCATTAAAACCACCCAAAAAACCTCCATAACAACCACAAATTCAAGCTCCACCACCACCAAGCTTTCTCCCTCTAAATATTGGGTAAAATTCTTGAACTTTATCTATCTTTTTATGGCTTATACTCACTATTTTGGGGATATTTTTGTGACCCTTGTTGCTGTCCGGAAATGGCAGCCACCACGTCGGCCCATGCGCCACCATGGAGGCAGTGGTTTGTCTATCAAATTACCCAACAACCACCTAGTGGTTTACCCATTACCCAAGTGCTTTGATTTTGATGTTTTGAAGATAAAAATATTACTTTTTGAGCAATATGATTTTAGAAAAAAGCTTACTAATGTGTAGTTAAGAATTTCAATAATAGTATTGTTATTAATAATAATATTACCTTTGTAAAAACATTTACAAGTATATATGTACAAGTTTATATTATTATGTTCTAGTATGTGTAAACGTATAAGTCTTGAATTATTCTTGTTGTTAGATTTACGTAATCGTGACATCGGGAAATAGAAGGTAACTCGGGTTATACGCGTACTAGGACTCAAGGTAATAATACACCGCTATCTTTACGAAGACATCCCTATGCTTTTGTACGCGGTGTGCAATTCGGTTTGCTTGTGCTACGCATGTCTTGATATATATGTTGAAAATATTTATCGGTTATCATGCATGCCGTTTTTTTTAAATCTTATGAATGACTTTGTATGATATGTGAGCTGAAAGTATGATTGCATGTGTAATCTAAGTAAATTAGATGATGGAAGTTATCGTTAATGTTATGCCTGATAATTTGTGGCCTCGGTTTAGACAAGTTGTTGCATTATATGATGAACTTACATGCCGAAAGTATCGTTTTACGCTCCTAAAGTATTGCATTTGATATGGGTTATGATATACTAAGCGTCTTATTAACTTTCATGCTAAAATGAACTCATTTACATATCTAGTGTACTAATTCATGTCGATATGCCTAAATAGCTAAAGTATGAGTTGTTACATTTGGGAAGTGACATGTTTGTTTTGCCTCTAATAATGAAAATGGGTTGTATTGCTTGATAATTCGAAATGTGAGCTTATGTTATCGACTTATTACTCTTATGTTGAATTGTTTGAAAGATATGCATTGAGGTTATAAGTTATGGTTGAATGAACGAATGATTGTTCCTCTCGAATGTCTACATGATCTTAAAGTTGTATATTTATGCTTATATGCTTCATGAGCTAATAATGAAATGAATGTTCTAAGTTGTTAAATACAAAGATCGAGGGTAAGATAGCTATTAGGTGGATTCCCTAGTGGTAAAGAACTGCAACAAATTTTATATATGGTGCAGCCCGACTAAGCTTTTGCTACGGGGTCCGGTGACTTATCATGCAGCCCGACTGAGCAGTTGCTACGCTACGGGGTCCGGTGATAATGTTATATCGTCGTTCCATAGTTACTCGAATGAAAATTTCCTATGGAGGAACTATAAGGGTGTACACACTAGACTTGAAGTTTTATGGCCATTAAGTAAAGGAAAGAAAAGTTAGGGTAACGACCCTCATTAATGAAGTTGACGACTGAGCATTGCTACAGTCCACTGGTGTTATCTTCCATCAAATAAAATTGACTAAGTGTTGAATGTTATGTGAAGAAGTTATAATGGTTAAGTGATGAAGTTATATTAGTTTGAAAGTGATTGATGCTTGATTTTATTGTTATGCCTTGAATGTATGATTGTATAATGTCTTGTATGTGCACGTTCGCGCTATGCATTATCATTTATATGACCTTGTAATGTGCGATGCATTATTACTAAGCGTTTTCGCTGACCCCGTCATGGGCTGTGATGAATTCGATTAACTTCGAAGGGGCAGTTCTTTAGTGTGTTTATTTCAGTGTATTTTGGGAATGAGCAGGGAGGATCACGATCACATGGATAGAAGACGCTCAACATTTCCTATATTACTATATTACCATTAGTACTTAGATTAATACTAAGTAATAGACCAAGACTTGATGTAGAACGATTGTAATAATCACTAGATTTTGGAGTCCATCTATTTATAGTGATTTATGGTTTAAAGTTTACTTGGACTTTTATGGATGTGTTGTTAGTCATGGACCTTATAAGATTATATCTCTACCCTTGTATTTATTCTTCGGAATAAGTACGGCGGTTTCACCCTTGATTTTCAAGTGTTGCTTCCGCAATTTTTAAGAAAATCAAAATAAATTCATTTTTCTGCATTTCTAAAATGGTTGGAAAATTGGGGGCGTTACAAAGTGGTATCAGAGCTTTAGGTTAATATTCTTATGCCTTAAAAAATGATAATTACTAAGGAAGAGTAAATGAATTTAGGAAATACAGAGCTAATACAATATTAGGAAAAATTAACTAATATGCCGTGAGCGATGGGTAAAAATGTAAGTGGGTAATTGCTTGAAGTACTTAGTCAGCAAGTAGCTAATGTGTATATGTTTGTTGTTTCTCTTGTGTGTAGAATGAAAAGTCATAACTGTCCCTTGAACCATCTAATACGAGACTTGCCTTGCCCATACGACCAACAAATGCAACCTAAAGAAAGAGTCAAGGTGTTTCTTGAAAGAGTGAGAAGACATATGAAGTTGTATACTATAAGGCCCTGACCATATGCATATACATTTAAGAGACCTTGTCACCAAGTGAATGCTCTTGTTAAGGCTTTACCTGATGTTGAACCTTGGTTGGAGATCAAGATGAAGTATAGAAATATTTTTGTGGAAGATTACCCAAATGATTCGAGGTTTAAATTTGGAGGAAGATGGTTTCTTACATGTGATTATATTGTGAATGTCTTATTTGATGCTTACCCTGAGTACATGAACTGCCCTCCACCTGAGCTAGTCCATAGTGAACAAGAATGTAAAATGTTAGAGGACGTAGACGGACTTGTAGCTCAACCCTCTAAAGAAAAATAGGAAGACCTAGAAGAGGACCCAGAGGATGACCCAGAGGAAGAGTCTTCCTACATAGCCTAGATATTATATGTAACCTATAACAACTAAAGAATTAGGACTAACATTAATACATACACTATTATACTCCATAATTATTATGCCCATCATTTTGGTTATATTGTTTAGATGTGCCCACTATTATCCCCATTGCATGAGTTTGTATGTGAATGTGACTCACACTATTATGTATTGACGGATTGGTTATAAAGATGATTGATATTTCAAGTCTTCCAAGTGAATGTTCTATTTCGTGTTAATTATGAATGATCATAGAAATCGTAAAGTTTTCCCTACGTGTGGATGCAAGCATCTTATGTGCATGTGAAACATGTGAATGTCTTGGGTGTGATTCAATCGATCGAATGAACGTGAATATCTGACTTTCTGAAAAGTTGTGTCGCAATCGTCAAGAACACATGTGCTGACAAGTTGTAATTATGGTGATTGAATGTGCTATTGGACAGCGATAGTAAGGTGAACTATTTAGCGACTTATTGTTACAACTTAGGCTACTACTACGACACATTTGGATGATGAATAATCATATTGGTTGTCTATTCGACGTAAAGATGTTAAGCTTATGAGTGCAACAAGTTATAGTGTTGAGGTGTATAAGGGAGTATATATGACTTGTGATTTGGATGACTTTGGTGAAGAATGCAAATTTTCACATCTACTTTATACCCATGTTATGGGTGGAGATGGGAGACATGTTATTGCTAATTAAAGATGGAAAGATCTTATCGGGTGAATGGTGATACAGAGTCATGAGTGTTGGTAGTATTGTGATGTTATCGAAATTATAGACAAATGAATATAAGAAGCCATATTTGTGATTGTTTATTAAAGCTTTAAGAAGTGCTCTCTTGGGTTTTGGCTTGACTATTTATTGGGTATTTACGGATTGTGATAAGGATGAATTTGAGATATGACATAATGTTTGTGACTTTTTGATATATATAGATGTATAAGTTGCCCATATGTGGTACATTGGGTTGGTGTATGAAATGAGATAGACTCATGAGTTTTGAAGGAATTAATATAGACTTATAATATAATTATATATTGGTGAGTTATTGGGAGAAATTCGAGATGAAAATACGAGGTTGTGGCTCGTTTTGAGGACAATGACTTATTGTTCAGAAGTGGTACGGATGTTTTGGGTGATTAACAAAAAAAAAAATGTTTAAAGGCATGTTGTATGGCTTGATTATTGTGGATACATGGTGTAGGTGAAGTGTGGATTAGTTTAGCAGCTTTAACGACGTGATTTAGTGCCTTATCAGAATGACTTTAATGGAATTTTATTACGCTTATAGGAGATGTGTGCAATAGTTTTTCGGATTAGTTTTTCTGCAAGTTTGGATGGTTAAGTGAAGCTTTTATGTGGAGTAAATTAGTCAAAATATTGGCCATTCCAATTGAGTATGATATTGCATTTTTCACTGGAGTTAGTATTATTAAATGGTGTATGAGGGTGTATGATTTAGAAATGTTCTTAGAGAATGCTTATCATGTTATGTGTTGTTATATTTGGATATATGTGGGTAAGTGCAAAACAAGAGTTTATGATATTGGAAAAGTAAGAAAGTGTAGATCATTCATTAGGTAAGGCAATGAAGGAAATGATGGAGTTGTTGATGATCATTATAAGGTTTACGAAAGAATAAATTTAACTTGGGTTCGGTGGTAAATTGTTGGGTAATTGAAACAAAAAATGAAAGTCTCAAAATATATTTGTTGTGGCTTTGTAGTTGTTTTAGTGATGATATTTTGGTGTGTTCAAGGAATAAGGAAGAGCATGAGAGACATTTAAGACTTGCGCTTGATATTTTTAGAGAGAAATTATGTGCCAAACTCTCAAAGTGTGAATTTTTGTTAGAGAATATTATTTTATGGGTCATGTGATTTCAATGGAAGAAATATCAGTTGATACCTTTAAGGTCCAAGCTATGATTGATTGTTCAAGACTTATGAATGTGACAGAAGTTATGAGTTTCTTGGGATTAGCTGGTTTATATAGAAGATTTGTAAATGATCTTTCAAGGATTGCGCTCCCAATAACTCATTTCATATCGAAGACCACGAAGTTTCAATTGGATGAACAGTCTGAAAAGGTATTTCAAGAGCTTAATGAGAAGTTGACCATAACCCCAGTTCGAAGTTTGACATCGGAGATTGAAGGTTTTGAGGTCTGTGGTAATACGTCGAAGAATGGTTTGAATTGTGATAGTATTTCATGTTTTGGTTGTTTATGAGTGAGTCATGATCAGAGTGAACATGGTGATGAAATTTAATGGTTTTGGGATCTTTTGATAAATCTTAATTATGGTTAATATCTAGTCTATGGGGTGTGAAAGGGCATTAGTGAGAATGTGATTTTGGGACTATAAGCAGTACGACAAATGACAGGGCAAGTCCAAATGATAAGAGACAAACTGAAAATAGCTCAGAACATGGAGAATGTATACGTACATCGAGGAAGACATCGTGAGAACTTTGAAATTGGAGAAAAAGTGGTGCAAATAGTTTCACCTACTATAGATGTAATGAGGTTTGAGAAGAATGAGAAACTTAGTCCAAAGTTTATCATATTGTAATAGGTTCTGGAAAGACTTGGAGAAGTTCCTTATAGTCTACCCTTACTTGCGGAGTTATAAAGAATCCACGATGTTTTCCTTGTGTCTCAACTCCTAAGATGTGTGCCCGATCCTACTCATGTCATTCAATATGAAACAATAGAGCTCGATGACAACCTTGATGAAGAATATCCCGTCTAGATTCTTGATGAGAAAGATCTAGTCCTCCGCACTAAAGTCACAAAGTTGGTAAAGTTCTTATGGAGGAATCAAAAGTCAGAAGGAGCTACTTGGGAAGCCAAGGATTACATGGTAAAGTGTTACCCACACATATGTCCATAAGTAGACATCATCAGTTTCTAGGACGAAACTTTCTGAAGGGGGGTAGAATGTAATACTTGCTTGCTTTACGTTCCCGCTAAATTGAATGTTAACAAGTGAAAGATTAATAAGATGTGCCTTAGTTTAAGTTTCGAGGACGAAACTTATTTTAAGGGGAAGTGAATGTAATATCCGTAATATTTTTAATATTTAAAAATTATTTTCTGAATTATTTTAATTGGTTTAATTTATTTTCCAAATTTATTTCGTTAATTGTATAAATTGGTTTAACAAATATTTTATGATTTGAAAACATTAGAGGTAGTAGAAATAATTATTTGGTGGTTTAAGTTAGAAAAGTTGATTTGTAAAAGCTTGGGTGCAAAAAGGAAGAGAGAAATGAAAAATAAAGAAAAGAGTGACTTACATGGGATTTGAACCCATCACCTCCTAGTCATAACAACGAGTGCTTAACCACAGGGCCAAGCCTATATTACTTGCTTCTAAAACCAAGCTTTTTGTACTTAAACCTGAACCTGCCAGAAATAGAAATGAAAAACTGTCCAAAAAGGAAAGTCGGTTCCTTCCCTCTTATAAAGCACGTCTTCCCCCCTCATTCTCCATTACCCCAACCGACCTCCCCGTACTCTCTCCTTGCTCAACACTCTTCTCCTTCTCGTCCATTGAAACCACCACAAAAACCTCCATAACCACCACAAATTCAAGCTCCACCACCACCAAGCTTTCTCCCTCGGAATATTGGGTAAAATTCTTGAACTTTTATCTATCTTTTTATGGCTTATACTCACTATTTTGGGGATGTTTTTGTGACCCTAGTTGCTGCCTGGAAATGGAAGCCACCCCGTCGGCCTCCCGTCGGCCCATTCGCTACCATGGAGGCGGTGGTTTGTCTCCTAAATTACCCAACAACCACCTAGTGGTTTACCCATTACCGCCATGTACTTTAATTTTGATGTTTTGAAGATAAAAATATTAATTTTTGAGCAAAATGATTTTTGTGAAAAGCTTACTAACGTTTAGTTATGAATTTCAACAATAGTATTGTTATTAATAATAATATTACTTTTGGAAAAATATTTACAAGTATATATGTACAAGTTTATATATTATTATGTTCTAGTATGTGTAAACTTATAAGTCTTGAATTATTCTTGTTGTTAGATTTACGTAATCGTGACTTCGTTAACTAGAAGCTAACTCGGTTATAGGCATACTAGTACTCAAGGTAATAATACACCGCTATCTTTACGAAGACATCCCTATGATTTTGTACGCGATGTGCAATTCGGTTTTCTTGTGCTACGCATGTCTTGATGTATATGTTGAAAATATTTGTCGATTATCTTGCATGCCATTTTTTTTAAGCTTATAAATTACTTTGTATGATATGTGAGATGAAAGTATGATTGCATATGTAATCTATGTAAATTAGATGATGAAAGTTATCGTTAATGTTATGCATGATAATTTGTGGCCCCGGGTTAGACAAGTTGTTGCGTTAAATGATGAACTCACACGTCGAAAGTATTGTTTTCCGCTCCTAAAGTATTGCATTTGATATGGGTTATGATATGCTAAGCGTCTTATTGACGTTTATGCTAAAATGAACTGGTTTACGTCTAAAGTGTACTACATCATGTCGATATGCCTAAAGAGCTAACGTATGAGTTGTTACATGTTTGGGAAGTGACATCTTTGATTCGCCTCTAATAATGAAAATGGATTGTATTGGTTGATAATTCGAAATGTGATCTTATGTTATCGACTTATTACTCTTATGTTGAATTATTGAAAGATATGCATTGAGGTTATAAGTTACGGTTGAATGAACGAGTGATTGTACCTCTTGAATGTCTTCATGATCTTAAAGTTGTATATTCGTGCTTATGTGCTTCATGAGCTAATAATGAAATGAATGTTCTAGGTTCTTAAATACAAAGATCGAGGGTAAGATAGCTACTAGGTGGATTCCCTAGTGTTGAAGAACTGCAACAAAGTTTATATATGGTGCATGCCCGAGCGTTTGCTACAGGCTCCGGTGACTTATCGTGCAGCGGTTGCTACGCTACGGGGTCCGTGACAATGTTATATCATCGTTTCATAGTTACTTGACTGAGGATTTCATACAGAGGAACTATGGGGGTGTGCACACTAGACTTGCAGTTTTATGGCCATTAAGTAAAGGAAAAAAAGTTAGGGTGACGACCCTCATTAATGAAGTTGACGACTGAGCATTGCTACGATCCACTGGCGTTCTCTTCCCTTAAATAAAGTTGACTAAGTGTTGAGTGTTAAGTGAAGAAGTTATATTGGTTAAGTGAAGAAGTTATATTAGTTTGAAAGTGATTGATGCTTGATTTTATCGTTATGCCTTGAATGTATAATTGTGTAATGTCTTGTGTGTGCACATTTGCGTAATGCATTATCATTTATATGACCTTGTAATGGGCGATGCATTATTACTCAGTGTTTTCGGTGATCCCCCGTTCTGGGCTGTGATGAATTCAATTAACTTCGGAGGAGCAGTTCTTTAGTGTGTTTATTTCAGGGTATTTTGGGAATGAGCAGCGAGGATCACGGTCACATTGATAGAAGACGCTCAACTTTTACTATATTACTATCTTACCATTAGTACTTAGATTAATACTAAGTAGTAGACCAAGACTTGATTTAGAATGGTTGTAATAATCACTAGATTTTGGACTCCATCTATTTGAAGTGATTTATGGTTTAAAGTTTATTTGGACTTTTGTAGATGTGTTCTTCGTCGTGGACCTTATAAGATTATGTCTCTAGCCTTGTATTTATTCTTCAGAATAAGTACAGTGGTAACGCCCTTGATTTTCAAGTGTTGCTTTCGCAATAATTAAGAAAATCAAAATAAACCCCGTTTTCCACATTTCTAAAATGGTTTGAAAATTGGGGCATTACACTAAGGCTGAGATCTAGTGACAGAGAGCAATTGGCACTTCGACTTGGCACTGAGTTGAGAGCTGTTAGTATGTTTCGCTTAGAGAGAGAACAATTAATGCATTGGAGACTAATGAGAGAATTAAGCTATAATGGAGTTTAGATACCAGATTTGGTTATTGTTTCTTTTTATTTATATTTTATGATGTTTATTGGAGTATTAATTGTCTGAGTGGTTTACTCAGCAAATAAATACATTTGCTGATGGTTATGTTATGTGGATTCTGTGACAAACCATTGGGCGAACCACTCTCTCAATGGTGAGCAGATAAGGGCAGGATTATTGAGCAGATCAAAATAGCTGAAAGAAGACACGACACGCTCACTTGTATTTAGGGGAGCCATGTATCGTTTTAATAAAGGATTGGATTAATGTTGTAATAGATTATTAGAATCGATTCAATTAATGTTATCAGTCAGATTGAGTTGATACTATGTATTTAGCCTTAGCATCTACTTTGATAGTAAATGTGGTAGTAATGCCCCAAAAGTGATTTTGCTTCAGCCTTTTCTGAAATAAAATTTAGCTTTATTAATTACAAATTGGCCAAAATTTTTTGGGGTGTTACATGTGTACCAGAAAAAACTCGACTAAAAGGAATGGTAGACCATTATGAATAATCAACAACCACGATACAAAATCTAGGAAGACTATGAATTTGACTGTTCAGCCATTCCATTGCCTATCAAGTTCAGTTAAAATTGGTAGTATGTGTGAATGTGAAGCACAATGGTGTGAGGGATAATAGTCATTACTTATGAATTCAAATTTTCAACTTCAACAAGTAGATGGTTATGAAGCACATAACTACAAACACCACTAAATGCGACTTCCACACCTGTCAAATGTTAGGTAGTTCACATCAATTCTATGTTACCCCTCTCAAGGAGAGAGGTTGTTTTTGAAACACCATAGGATGCATCAACTGTAGCATAAATTGCAATTCTTGGATAACTCTCTTACACATATGAGACATCATGATATAAGAACCCCCTTTCACTCCCCTCAAGTCTAGACTACATAGCTCGCATTACTGGCCCAAAGGCCTTAGAAATATGTTTCTGGATGCAAAAAAAGAAAAGCAAATTAGTCATGCCACCAAATCACATAAATCCGATACATAACTCAAATTCATATTAAATTATGAAGTTTCTCACTTGCTTGAAGGTTGGCTGACGAAGAAGGCAATCTTACCATCCTTCCCTGTCCCAATTGCCTCTTTTTCGAAATCGATGTCGACCTGTAAAGAGTACATAAGGGGGTAATTAGACGTGACCATAGATGCATTAGCATGTATCAAAAAAAAAAATGCAATGGGTGCACAAACGACTATTGGTCGCAAGACTTTCAAACATGGGCTATCTTGCCTACTTCAAGATTGTTACGGGATAGAACAATCATTTGATCTCATCCATCACCAAAAGCTTTTCAAGGAAAGGGTCATTTACAAGTGTCAGAGCAATATGGACTTAGGGAACCTAACTTCCTACTCTACAAGGGCCTCCAACATCAATAGTGACAATTCTAAGAATAAGCCGTGGACGTGCCAAAGAATTAACTTCATTTTAACCATCTGACATGCATTTTAGCATACAATAATTGAATCATCTCCATCAGTTTATGATTTAGAAGAGTTGAACCATTTACACGCATGATACTACTTGGGTTTCTAAACCCCATATAATATGTGGGTAGGTATGCCTCCTTTCTTGACTATCTTGAATATCCAATATGCTTGAATCATGTTTGAATCAATCAATGAGAAATGAAATTGATGATTCTTGCTTGGGTACCATTCGGCCAAGGCATAGACTACCACCAAAGATGGTGAAGTAAGATAATTAGCTCTAACAAGTGCTCGAACACGCCCCTCATAGTTTTGATTCCCTGATACCATTGCAGGTGCAACTATATCTGCACGTTAACACAAAGAAAATAAAAAAATTCCTACGATATATGAAAATTGAACTAGAGAAGAACAATCAAACTACGACTTTAAACAACGACATGGTGTAAATCAAAGAAGAGAAGAGACAAATGGTGGAGATAGCCTAATTTTGGAATCAAACGTGCAGCACAAGCAAAAAGCTTGAAAATCTGAAAATGACACAAAAAATAAAGAAAAGAAAGAAAGTCAACTTCATGTAAGCCAATAGGGTCTAGCAAATGACACAAACATCCGTTTATAGGCTTTTCGGCATAAGTCTATCAGCAAGTTCAAATTAAGATATGGTATTGGATAAGGAAAAAGAACTTCATTACCATCGTGCATGAAAGCAAGTCACATTCATTAATTGTGTTACGGGGGCATCTGATGTTCTAGGCCTTCAGTAGGTCCTCTAAACAACAGATTATTTAAAACTTTTTTTCTACACCCAGTTTTGTCAATTGAGAAGGGCATCACATATTTGTGCATTTGTTGGATTCTGTAATTTTGAGCACTTGTAGCTTAACCTAATCAAACAAATTTAGAATTTCATCAATTTTCGTAATAGTAGTAGCAACAGACTCATTTAGCTCTCGAGATTTCACAATGCGAGTCATGCAACCATATCCAACAAAATGGAGCCTCTTCTGCTTTAGATATTTCTGCAACCCATTGTAATAAAATTTCTCATAATTCAATATTTTAATCACGAGAGTGAAATGAAAAGATAACGATTGTTTGATACAACGGATGTTATAGTCATTCATGCTATATTAATGTCCAAAAGAAAATAATAAATAAATAAATAAAGTTTCAGAAATTTTATTACAATGGGTCCAGAAATATCTAAATCAGATAAGACTCCATCTTGTTGGAAAGAGAGAATAACTACCCCACTTTACTAAGAAAGAGAGAATAATATAACGGCGTGTAGGACGAATGCACGAGCTCACAAACACAAGGAACGACTGGAAAAGATGGAATATAAAGCATGAACATATTTACTCATGTCAAACACTTTTGATCAACATAAATTCCAGCTGAGATAATAATAACAGAGGCACAACACTCTCAGTCTCATCACTTTGTCATGTGTAACATGATCAATAGGGAAGAACCCCACTACGGCACCATACTCTGGAGACACATTGGTAATAGTGGCCCTATCAGCTAAAGGCAACTCAGGAACCCCTACATGCAGAATTTCATTTTTCTAAAAAGGGTAATATTTTAAAAATTAGAAGGTCAAAAAGTCATGTCTCATAGAAGAAATTTTCATAAAACCTGATGAATTTTCCAACCTCACCGTGCTTCCTTAACATTTGAGTCAATGTACGGACCAAGACATAAAACAATCTTTTCATTTCTATTCTCACATTTTTCTTCCTTTTTTTTTTGGTTTGATGTTTTTGTTTTTTGTTTTTTGTTTCCCGCTTTTTTTTTTCATTTCTTTTTTTTTTCCTTTTTTATTCATTCTCTCTCTGTCCCCCTCTCTCTCTCTCTCTCTCTCTTTTTGAGGCAAATGGAGGAATTGATAAGGGAACAAAGAGTAGTTGTTCTTTCAGCAGCTGCATGCTTCTCCATCTGTAGTCGGTACAAAAATTCAATATCTGATCAGCAGAAGTTCGGGAAGATAGTTACTTAACACACTCAAGTTTCAATGAAAAAAAGAAAACACTTGCAAACGGCACTAACCCTTCCTCACATATGTCCTCATGGGAAATGGCATCTATTACAAGGTGAGAGAGACCAAAATCTGAACATTTCGCCCTCATGTTATTATCATGCAGAATGTTGCTGGTATTCTAATCAATGTATACGATAGATGGCACACACACATATAAAGCAATTCAATTCCAAACAATACATCAAGAAACCATTAAAATTTGAGCCTATATGAAAATACACATTTTTGACATTCAATTGTACCTTCTGCAACATCTTTAGCACTATCAAGGCACTTGGCCCAATTTTCACCAAAGTCTCTTGCCATAGGAGCTGACAAAACTTTGGAAATTTCAGGTTCGGATTTGTCTCATACTTGGCCCATAAAAACAATGAAAGATGTATAGGAATTAGTTTTGTATCATCAATTTCGAACACATCTTGCTAATTTGTTACCATGAACTTGGTGCCTAGGAATAAAATACAAAATCATGGAGTACTACCTAGCAAGTAGTAAGTACCAACTAGCTTCTAGCTTTATGTTGTTAACACATCAAATAACTCCATTGTCACTCTAGTCCCTACTGCTATTTTAGAATGCGTTGTATTAGTCGTCACTTTTCCAAAACACCTAAAAGCTGCAATCGTATGTCTAATATTACCCTTCATTTTTAAGGAGAGAAATTAAGAGACAAAGGCAGTCTAGTACAAGGAAGGACATTATCATAGGGTCTGTTGACCAAACTTTAGTCCCACCATGACTAATTTTGGATAAGGGAACATGTAATTTCAATTAAAATTTCTCACTTCTTGACACTGTAGGAGTGAAGAAATTAAATTTTGTTAGAAGAAAAGCTGGTAGGGATAGTGTTGGGGATAATATCATCATATACGCATACGGAAGCTAATTGCACAAGTTCAAGAACAATAAATAACAACAACGAACAAACGACACATTAGATTTTTACGTGGAAACCCAAACGGGAAAAATCACTGGACCGACGGTACGATCCGAAACAGATCCACTATTATAAAGAGGTTACAAGGTTACAAGCGTTCCAAGGCTCCAAGCTCCACGAGCTAACCTACGCTACCTACCCTGACCAATAGTTGTGTTTCCCAACGGTGAACTCACTTCACCAACCCGGTGACTCAACCCGGTGTCTCACCCGAGTCCACCCTAGGGACCCCGATCCTCTCAAAGGGACCCTACATGTTTCTTGAGCACACATCTGAATAATGGGAGAGACCTCTCTTATTTCCCAAAGACTTTCCTAACCCATATAATTCCCATCCTAATACAAACACTAGGAGCATCCTAATACAATAGGAAATAAGTATAAAAGATATCTAGAAGAAATAAGGAAAGAAATACAAAACCCGAGCTAAAACCCGCAATCCACGCGCATCTGGACAGGCGCACTAGCAGGTGGCGCCCGATCGGGCGCCTAAACTGCNNGATCGGGCCGCCTGTCCAGTGGGTTGCCTCGCGCGTAGTCTTGTGCTGATTGCTTTGTTTGTCTTGGTTCTTCCTCCGCGCTCTTCTATCCCAGCTTATACTCCACCAATCCCAACAATCTCCTACCTGGAGACTAACCAATCCGGACAAAGAACTCACCATCTCGATCCCATCTTCAATCCCATGAAGATTCACATCTCCAACGCGCCATGAAGATCACCAAGGTCTACCTACCTCGATATTTAATGCGCGTCGAACCAACTCACAAGACAACTCCAAGAAGTCACAAGGACCGCTTCACCATGCTCCCACCTGAGTGAAAGCTCCTTCTTCTTTCATGTCTTCTTCGATTCACCACACACTACTCGTGTGCCAAGCTTCACCGGCGTGCCCGCTTTCGAGAAATCACTATGACCCAATTCTCGCTCCAAAGCCCACTATGCACATACATTTTCCACGCGGTATCCA